>JAWQFJ010010748.1:0-17500 GCA_034096865.1 Theodoxus fluviatilis
TTACTTTTCGTATCATGTTTACGTGTTATCTTACATCGATGCACGCCTATTCGCAAAATCTGGGACTACATCTCCTGCAAATCTTCTTGTTGATTTGAAGTAATTAATAAACCTATGGCTTAGAATGACGCGGCAAAAATATTTACTCGTGGCTGTAAGCGTAAGAATAGTATATTTCAGTATCGCTAGAATGCATCAAATGTCAGATTGCAGATACCTTAATCACCAGCAGGAGTCTCTTTCACAATTCGTCTATGTATTGGTAGAAGTGACCAAATTGCGCCTCCCGAAAAATTCAAAAGCTCATGTGCATACATTTGCACATCTCACAAGTAAACTTGTATATGGGTCTTTGCATAGGGCTATTAAGCTATCATCACATTCAAATGCATATGAAAATTGATCAGTTTGTTGGTATCTCTTGCAGTAGATTTCAAGCGTAACACTTATTACTGGGGGGTTTAAAAACGCTGTGGTAGGCCTGTACTTCTTGAAATTATTGCTCTTTACTCGTTTGTTGTTATTGACAAAATGATTATCACTGCCCGAACAATCAACATCCACGGGATCAATTCATAATATTTGTCTGTTTATTCATGTGGTTTTAATGAAACTGTTAGATACACAGGACGCATCCACAAACACGCACGCGCGCGTGCGCACACACGCTCACACACACACACAGGCACACAGACAACACAGCACAACACGACACAACACAACACACACATACTGTACACACATTACACACACACATACACACGCGCGCGCTATCCATTTCTGTTTATCGTTTAAATGCTTCCTTCATTAATGATAATGATATTGTTCGGGGGAGTTCGCACGGAAGAAAATATTTGGCTGGGCGAGGCAAGAAGTGCAGGGGAGGTAAGCGAATTGGTAGAGAAGGAGTGCTCTCCCCAGGTAACCCAGACTTTGCTGTTGCAGACGATTGGCTGGAGAAGTGTTGAGTTTCGTGTCTCCAATGGAGTGCTGACTGGAACGGTGAACGGCGTTTCCAGCAGAGCCTACGGCACGGGTCAGTTGTACTTCATCTGCTGCTCTTAAAAATCCAGCGAAAAAGATCTCTAGAACTTCTAGTAGAAGTGTTTACTTTTATTAGCAGACTCAGATAGCACGTGAGGAATCATGCTCAGTGCAAGAAATGGCACGGAATAATTGAGTACGTACGTGGACATTATGAACGACACGGTTTGATTGAGGGTTAATGCTTTAAAAATTACATATATACAAATGGTTTTAGAAACGTACATTTCTTAAATCCCGTTGCAGATATTTCTGTACAGGAAATATTTCCTCTGATCTTTTATAGGTTATCGGCTATTACATTTCAACACTTGTTGTCTTTGGTATACAGCTATGTGTAAATATGCATAACCCACCCTGGTTCTCTGTCACAGGCCCTATTTCTAGGAACCAGTGCGCCCTGCAGTTTGCAGGAGGCCATGGCTACAGCAACTTCTCTGGGCAGATGGATGATGTGAGCTATTCCTTTTGTCTTTGCTTTGTCGCGCCTACAAACACACAAGTACATAGCTAATCTGCACGCTCGGAAAACTCGTACGTACTCCAGTGGTTGTATACGCATGCACATGCACGACTATGAAGAGTGTTGGCTAAAGCTTCACACAAAAACATGATACCAAACAGAAATATAACAGAATATGGCGAGCGGAAGCTACTAGCATGTTCAGAGAGACAGAAATATACATCTGAAGCTTGTGCTATTGCGGCAGTAGTGTCGAAACAGTAATGCTTATGAACATGGACGTTTGTGCTGGCAGTGCTGCACATGTTTTACACGATGTAGCTGATTCCACTTCAGTTGCTATCGACCATATCAACAGTGGTGAAAACAGGATTAAAAAGGATGAACTCTATGATGATGATGATGATGATGATGATATTGACGACGACGACAATGACGTTGACGACGACGACGACGATGATGATGATGATGATGATGATGATTACAATCAAATATCTGGATCCTTAACGTCTATTGTGAAAAACTCCACTTTTGAAGCGTAGAAAAACCACGACTTCATAATACTTTATGGATCTTCTTGCGCTGTTACATTTTATTAACAAATCAAAGAAATAAAATACCTGAACAAAGGGACTTGTGCCATGAAAAACTCAAGTTGAAACAACTTAAAATGTTGACGCTCTCTCTTGCTACTGTATACACACACACACACACGCATACACACACTCACGCATACACACACACACACATATACATACATACATACATACTCACACATACATATATATACAAATCTAAGCTAGCCATGCTTTTATAACTATCCGTTTACTTGCAGGTGCGGGTCTACCTGTGTGCACCATGAGGGCACACGGTGACGTCACAAAGTGACGCCGTAGAGAGTGACGCCATAGAGTGACGTCTTAAGCCAGGCAGGTCTCCAGACAGCACTGGTCGAGGGGTGTATGGACTGAGGACAAGACGGTTGTGATGTAGTGGACACTTTCCATGGATAACTTTCTGCAATGCGGTCGAATTAATTTCCGCTTTATCTACTCAGTGATAAAAATATATATCATGTACAAATTGTATGTACCATGACGGGGGGAGAAATACGCGCTAAAATATCCACTGTCTTCCTATTTACTATCTCTCACAAACTTTGAGTGGGGAATTTTTCAATAAATCTTCTAATATTATGTATTGTTGTTGTTATTTTTGTATAGAAATAGAAATGATGGCGATAATAGTAGTAGAAACAACTGTGGCGGCAGCAGTAGTGGTCGTAGTCTTAATCGTCATAGTCGTAGGAAGAGTAGTAGTAGCAGTGGTGTTGGTAATGATAGTTCTGGTGCCGGTGGTAGAAACTGTTGTTACTGTTGCTATTGCTGTTATTAATCTTGCTGTAACTGTGGTTGTTCTTGCTTTATTGTTGCTGATGCCAGAGGTAGTGGAGATTGTGCGATGGCGGACATGAGAGTGGTAGTGGTAATAAGTGGAGATGGTGGTGGCAGAAGTATCGGTTGCAGGTTCGGTAGTGGGGGTGATGACTGTGGTTGCAACGGAAGTGGAACTGCTACCGCTGCTGCTGCTATAGAGTAAGGACACTTGAAGATGATCAAGTCGTGTTCTTTTTATCATCAAAGAATATCCAACATTGTCCTACAAATAATATTTCAGGCTTCAATGAATTATTTCTTTGAACAAAGTCGATACCATGTCTAATGACGCTTTCAAGGATTTGCACCGCATTTGTGGTTTTATGGATTAACATATTACTGAACTATCATAAGAGACAAAAAATGCAAAAGTATGTCATGCAAAGATCATTTCAGGTCAGCTGGGACTGTCAGTCGATCACATTGATTGTAAAATGTTTTTAGTCAGTATCGAGGAGGAAACAGTCTCATGTCTACACTCTCTCAAAGAAACGTTTGTACGCACACATTGATTGTAAAATGTTTTTAGTCAGTATCGAGGAGGAAACAGTCTCATGTCTACACTCTCTCAAAGAAACGTTTGTACGCACACATTGATTGTAAAATGTTTTTAGTCAGTATCGAGGAGGAAACAGTCTCATGTCTACACTCTCTCAAAGAAACGTTTGTACGCACACATTGATTGTAAAATGTTTTTAGTCAGTATCGAGGAGGAAACAGTCTCATGTCTACACTCTCTCAAAGAAAAGTTTGTACGCACACATTGATTGTAAAATGCTTTTAGTCAGTATCGAGGAGGAAACAGTCTCATGTCTACACTCTCTCAAAGAAACGTTTGTACGCACACACACATGCATTCCACTGTCCCACCCCCAGCCACGCACACAGGCACGCATGCACAAGTCTTCCCCCTTGCCCACCCACACCCCGACATACGCATATATACACAAACACCCACACACACCGCAACTCAAAACGCACAGGAACATATCACACACGCGCGCGCGCGCGCAACCACACACACGCGCACACACACAAGTGCGCGTAGTAAAAAAAAAAAACACTCGCACACACGCACGCACACGCACACACACATACACACACACATACACACACGCACACATACACAAGCACACGCACACACACACACTCTCACACACACGCACGCACACGCACACACACGCACACACACGCACGCACACGCACACACACATACACACACACATACACACACACATACACACACACACGTACACACACACACATACACACGCACACGCACACATACATACACGCACACACACATACACACACACACACTCACACACACACGCACGCACACGCACACACACATACACACACACATACACACACACGTACACACACACACACATACACACGCACACGCACACATACATACACGCACACACACATACACACACACACATACACACGCACAGGCACACACACATACATGCACACACACATACACACACACTCACACACACGCACGCACACGCACACACACACACACGCACACACACACACACACGCACGCACACGCACATACACATACACACACATACACACACACACACACACACATACACACACACATACAGACGAACACGCGCACACACATACACACACACACACACACATACACACACATACACACACATACACACACATACACATACATACACACACATACACACACATACATACACACTCACACATACACACACATACATACACACACACAACACACACACATACACACTCACACACATACATACACACATACATACATACACACACATACATACACACACATACACACACATACATACACACACACACAAACCCCCCCCCCCCCCCACACACACACACACGGATGCACTAGAGACTAATTCCTGACTAGGATCAAGACGACGAAGGACATGCCATGACCTTTACGAGTGGAACAGAAAACAAGTGATGTGCTGGCCTCGCTTTGAAACTAACATGGCCGCCACGTGAATAAGGTCCACGCATGCATTATTATTATTAAAGCAAGGGACACAACTCTAATAACGCGAACAACGTAAGATAACAATGACCACTGCGAGCGAGTGCGAAAATATCGAAACGCGTGTGTGTTCGAGTACATAATTATGAGCTCGCATGTAGTAGATTTTAGTGGCTATTAACATTAACGTACTCTGCAGGAGTTATCCTCGGCGCTCTCTGTCGAAAAACAACACGTTAGGTAGAACCACATAGTTCCGGTGCATTCTCCAAGCGTCTGCACTGAATACTAGATCGCTCAAAGTACATGTATGTGGGGGTGGAAAACAGTACTGTGTCATGTAAAGCTAGAATGAGTAGCAGCAGATAACTGTTTAGTTCTGGCTTGAATTGACAATTTCGTTTCCCTGGTCTGGCGAGGACAGAAAATTCACTATCATCGAGTCCATGAGTGATCAACTTGTGCGCACTCGGCGTAATGTCTAACTTGTAAGATCAGGTCGATGATGACAAGAAAATGGCATTAAAACACACAAAAAGTTTCATTACAACTAATATCACCGATTATATTAATAACTGACCATTTTTACACTTACAGCTAATACTCAAACAAACCACACCGTACATACCTAGGAGACGAACACGATCGAACCGTAGCCACTACGCCAGCAGACGATCGAGCTAGTGTGATATAATGTTTCATGTAAAGCTCGAATGAGTAGCAGCAGATAACTGTTTAGTTCTGACTTGAATTGACTATTTCGTTTCCCTGGTCAGGCGAGGACAGAAAATTCACGATCATAGACTGATAGAGTCGATGAGTGCATGATCAACTTTCCCGCATTCGGCGTAATGTAACGTGTAAGATTATGACAAGAAAATGGCATTAACGCACAAAACAAAGTTTCATGACAACTAAATTCACCAATTATATTAAAAACTGACCATATTTACACCTACAGCTAGTGCTAAAACCTTACATACAAAGCAAACAAAACATACTGCGGGGAGTGTCCCGGTCACGCATCAAAATTCAGTGCACGAGTGATCGTTTCGCTTTTCTCTAACCTACAGCTAGTGCTAAAAAACATTACATACAAAGCAAAACAAAACATACTCGGTGGAGTGACCGTCGCGCATCAAATCAGGCACGAGTGACGGTTTGCAAAAAATTGTGTTTGTTTATCTGCTCCGACACTCGTGCACTGAGTTTTGATGCGTGACCGGGACACTCCCCGCAGTATATTTTGTTTGCTTTGTATGTAAGGTTTTAGCACTAGCTGTAGGTGTAAATATGGTCAGTTTTTAATATAATTGTGTGTGTGCATATTATGTGTGCGCGCTCTTCCTCCTCTGTGTGTGTGTGTGTGTGTGTGTGTGTGTGTGTGTGTGTGTGTGTGTGTGTGTGTGTGTGTGTGAGAGAGAGAGAGAGAGAGAGTGTCTGTGTGTGCGTGCGTGTTGTGTATGTGCGTATGTATGTGTGTGTGCGTGCGTGCGTGTGTGTGTACGTGCATGTGCATGTGCGTTTGTGTTTGAGTGTGGGATAAGGAGCTCGTTCAAGTGTTTCCTTCTGTTTCTGTGTTGTTTGCATTAATCTCTCTCTCTCTCTCTCTCTCTCTCTCTCTCTCTCTCTCTCTCTCTCTCTCTCTCTCATAACTATAGAGGTATTACCTTGACCAGTGCTTTTAGCAAAGTTTTCCTTCATATAGTGCAAAATAGGATACTCCAATAGCTTGATGACAATGAAATCATCGTCGAAGAACAGGCTGATTCCGTAAGGGATACTCCACCTATGTCAACATATTTGTGTTACATAGAATAGTTGGGAAGTACCTATAAAAAAAGGAAACTGTACGCGGCTTTAATAGATTTCATAAAAGCATATAACAGTGTGACTCTATGGTCGATTCTAGAGAAATATGGGTTCTCAGGCAAACTATGTCGGGTGTAGAAATCCATGTACGAAAATGTAAAATGCTGTTTACGAACCGGAAATGCTGCATCTGAGTTTTTTCCATGCTTTCGAAGACTGAAACAGTCGTAACACACACACACACACACACACACACACACACACACACACACACACACACACACACACACACACACACACACACACACACTCACACACACACACACACACATACTCACGCACAATTATGTTCACGCTTCTATCTGTAAACAGCTGGAAGGTGGTTTTGCAGGGCGGTCCTTACACACACACACACACACACACACACACACACACACACACACACACACACACACACACACACACACACACATAATTATGTTCACGCTTCTACCTGTAAACAGCTGGAAGGTGGTTTTGCAGGGCTGTCCTTTCATGCAAGTATTCCCTGAAGGTAATTGTATGCACGGATGTAACCAGAACTACTGTAAGACAAACTTATAGAAACTTGAGTATTAGTTAGTCTTAATGAATCCGCACTGAGTATGCTCGACCGACAATGCTTTTAATGACTGTTTTAAATGTCTTAGTAGCGGATACAAGATACTTCGTAAAGACGTAAGACATATCATCATTGCACACAGTTTCTTCACTGTTGTATTTCGTGAACTGCTCTTCCTTTTTTCTATTTACATGAACTACGTCTCAACTTAGGAATTCAAAGATCATTCGATGCACGAGTGAAAGAGCAACCTGGGAAAGCTATACAGCCGCCAGGACTTCCCAGAAACGACTGGTTTCGCAACACAAACGTAACGCGTCCCCGCGCACAGCAAACGGATTTGGCGGACGTGAAAGAACCTGACACTACCACGAACGCTATTCACACCACTTTCGTGTGAAGTCATGACACCATTGAATTTATATTCTAAACGTACGAGCCAGTATCTTACAGTAATGTCCACGTCGAGACATCATTCACATTCGACGAGACAATGTGGCCCTTCTCTGTCTTTTGAAAACGAGAAAAGACAAGAAAGGCAGCCCAGAAAGCTGTGTCCACCATGTGCAAGACCCTAAGCAGAGTTGATTTTAAAATAATGTTTTCCTCTTTCACCGGGCATTTTTCCACAATTGATCATAAAACGGGCATGAGAACAGGACCAGGGAACTATAAACACACGCAAACACAGCAGGACATTTTCATTGAAAAAGGAAAACCCTCGGAAGTTTGGAGTATTGACTCATTTTTCAATGACTTGAGCCCATCCTACACGCCATTATCGCAGGGTGGGTACGCAAAAACTTTGACTTTTCCGTCGTCTACCCGGATTTGTGCGCCTGTTTACGCCAGCCAATATCGGATTGAAAATGCACCCTAGCTATTTATCGCCCCGGGGTAAAAAGGTGGGAATCCACAGGTACTGAAGCCATTTGGACAAACAAAGTTTCTCGGGGTCGAGCACTGATTTTAAGACCAAAATACACGAAAACATTATTCGAAAAATCGCATTCTTGACCGCTAACGTCTGAGATTAGTGTTTTTTTATATTCAGAACATTTTTTTCTCTTGTGGGTGGGGGGTCAGAGTGAACCCCCTGTGGGTTGGGGGTCAGAGTGGACCCCCTGTGGGTTGGGGGTCAGAGTAGACCCCCTGTGGGTTAGGGGTCAGAATGGACACCCTGTGGGTTGGGAGTCAGAATGGACCCATCGTGTCTTCCTGCACGATTCGCAAAAGGCGAATGTAAATAGGGACATCGTGACTTGCTTTGTGCTAACACCAATCTATTCTAGTGATTTTCGTGTATGGCCTTACATAAGCTGATAGGTGGTAAAACTCCATCCATCCGTCCATCCATCCGTCCATCCATCCATCCATCCATCCATCCATCCATCCATCCATCCATCCATCCATCCATCCATCCATCCATCCATCCATCCATCCATCCATCCATCCATCCATCCATCCATCCATCCATCCATCCATCCATCCATCCATCCATCCATCCATCCATCCATCCATCCATCCATCCATCCATCCATCCATCTACCTATCCATCCATCCATCCATCTATCCATCCATCCATCCATCCATCCATCCATCCATCCATCCATCCATCCATCCATCCATCCATCCATCCATCCATTCATCCACCCATCCATCCACCCACCCGTCTGTCCGTCCGTCCGTCCGTCCATCCATCCATCCATCCGTCTGTCCGTCCGTCCGTCCGTCCATCCATCCATCCATCCATCCATCCGTCTGTTCGTCCGTCCGTCCATCCGTCCGTTCGACCGTCCATCCATCCATCCATTCATCCGTCCGTGCGTCCGTCCGTCCATCTATCCATCCATCCGTCTGTTCGTCCGTCCGTCTGTCCGTCCATCCGTCCGTTCGTCCGTCCATCCGTTAATCCATCCATTTGAACATTTTCATAACAAACACTGCTCAGAATACAATTGTTATTTCACTAAAGCCTATCGCCCGACCGTAGCTCGAAACATTTCATAGGAAAAATTAAGATATTTATTAATGTGACGGTACTCCCGAACTGAGTAGCTTGGAAACTGCGGTACTCTCGAACTGAGTAGCTTGGGAATTGTGGTACTCCCGAACTGAGTAGCTTGAAAATTGTGAAACTTCTGAACTGAGTAGCGTGAAAACTGTGGTACTCCCGAACTGTGTAGCTGGGAAACTGTGGTACTCCCGGACTGAGTAGCTGGGAAACTGTGGTACTCTCGAACTGAGAAGCTTGAAAACTGTGGTACTCCCGAACTGAGTAGCTTGGAAACTGTGGTTCTCCCGGACTGAGTAGCTTGGAAACTGTGGTACTCTCGAACTGAGTAGCTTGAAAACTGTGGTACTCCCGAACTGAGTAGGTTGAAAACTGTGGTACTCCCGAACTGAGTAGCTTGGAAACTGTGGTACTCCGAAACTGAGTAGCTTGAAAACTGTGGTATTCCCGAACTGAGTAGCTTGAAAATTGTGGTACTCCCGAACTGAGTAGCTTGGAAATTGTGGTACTCTCGAACTAAGTAGCTTGGAAACTGTGGTACTCTCGGACTGAGTAGCTTGGAAAAACTGTTGCTGTGTACTCCCGAACTGAGTAGCTTGGAAACTGAGGTACTCCGAAACTGAGTAGCTTGGAAACTGTGGTATTCTCGAACTGAGTAGCTTGAAAATTGTGGTTCTCCCGAACTGAGTAGCTTGGAAATTGTGGTACTCTCGAACTGAGTAGCTTGGAAACTGTGGTACTCTCGGACTGAGTAGCTTGGAAACTGTGGTACTCTCGAACTGAGTAGGTTGAAAACTGTGGTACTCCCGAACTGAGTAGCTTGGAAACTGTGGTACTCCCGGACCTGAGTAGCTTGGAAATTGTGGTACTCCCGAACTGAGTAGCTTGGAAACTGTGGTACTCTCGAACTGAGTAGGTTGAAAACTGTGGTACTTCCGAACTGAGTAGCTTGGAAACTGTGGTACTTCCGAACTGAGTAGCTTGGAAACTGTGGTACTTCCGAACTGAGTAGCTTGGAAACTGTGGTACTTCCGAACTGAGTAGCTTGGAAACTGTGGTACTTCCGAACTGAGTAGCTTGGAAACTGTGGTACTTCTGAACTGAGTAGCTTGGAAACTGTGGTACTTCTGAACTGAGTAGCTTGGAAACTGTGGTACTTCTGAACTGAGTAGCTTGAAAACTGCGGTACTCCCGAACTGAGTAGCTGGGAAACTGTGGTACTCCCGAACTGAGTAGCTTGAAAACTGTGGTACTCCCGAACTGAGTAGCTTGAAAACTGCGGTGAAGTGGAGTTAGGCCGGGAATTTTTCCGAGGGAGTTCCTCCAGCAGTGAGGAGCATTCATTCGATTCAGAAAGCCGAACCATTCCGACGTGTACTCCCATAGTTTCAGATTTCAACTCTAATGCTGAATGAGGTATTGTGTGTGTGTGTGTTGTGTGTGTGTGTGTGTGTGTGTGTGTGTGTGTGTGTGTGTGTGTGTGTGTGTGTATCAGTGTGTGTGTGTATCAGTGTGTGTGTGTGTGTGTGTGTGTCTTTAAATAGCCACTGCTGTTTCAGTGTGGAAAAAAACTTCGTCTGATGGCGTACCACCCCACCTCATCATCTCATTGTTTCTTTTGTACTCGCGATCAGATCGGGAAGCATTTGGAATGTTTCCACGCAGCGGTCTTTCAACTAAATGCGTAGCTCATTTTCATTGGCTGTTGAGGAATGCAAAAATTCGTTCTGGGCCAAATGTCATTGATGTCGCTTGATTGCAAAAAGGTGTTACCGTGTAAGATGTCCCCGACTCCATAAGACTGGTGAACAAGGCCAGACCGAACGTCTAAAAGGGCAAAGATCATTCTTTTTAATAAAAGTAAACAGCGACCAGTGCAGACGAGGGGGGTACGCGAAAGCCGCTGTGAGCGAAGGGGTAGGAGGGACGGGGTCTTCTGCGGGGGGGGGGGGGGGGGGGGACGGGTTGTTGTTTTTCCGGCTTCGCGGGCAGCCCTTTCTCGTTGTACAGGTTTTTGTTTTCTTTTTTATCCCTGTGCCGGGTGTCTGCGGCTTAATCGGTGCGCCGATCGACGCGTTAGTGGCCATGCTTGCTTCTGCGGGAGGAAAAGGTAGGGAGAGGAGCAGTCGGAGAGAAAACCCCGCATCTCCCTCCCCCCCACCTATTTCCTCCCCCCTCCCACCCCTCCCCCCAGCTCAAAAAACCTTGGAGCCGTGAAGATTTTGTTTCTTTTACGTTAGTGCCTTGTGGCTAAATAGTCACCACCTGTTTTATTTTCTTTTTTTAATTTCCTTCACCCCTTGTCTCAATCCTAAAACATAAAAGTCTCATCTATTCTTATATCCACTTTTTTTTATTGTTATATTTTCCATTTTTATCCCATAACGACTTGTATGTTGGACGAGACAGATGTCTGAAAAGGCGACGAATAAGTTCAGTATCAGTATCAGTATATGCATCAGTAGTTGAAACTAGAAAAGGAAATTTCTTAACAAGCTTTTTTCAATACATACGTATTTAAATTGTCATAGCTCAGCAACCACTGCATATATCGTAATAATCTTAGTATCATTTTAAAGGGCAATTAGAGTCACCTTACGAGGTTTAAATCTGAAAGGCATCTCCCGGAGTGACTCATTGTGGGAGGACCCATCTCCTCTTCTTTCTCTCTCTCTCTACTCTCTCTTCTCTACTTTCTCTCCTCTCTCCGTTCTCTTTCTTCTTTCTCTCTCTATCTATCTCTGTCTGTCTTTCTCTCTCTCTCCCTCTCTCTCTATCTCTCTCTCCTTCTCTCTCTCTTTCTCTGTCTGTCTGTCTTTCTCTCTCTCTCTCCCTCTCTCTCTTTCTCCTTCTCTATCTCTCTCTATCTCTCTCTCTATCTCTCTCTCTCTCTCTCTCTCTCTCTCTCTCTCTCTCTCCCTATCTCCCTCTCTCCCTCCATTTCTCTCTCTCTCACACACACGCGCGCGCACACGCACGCACACGCACACACACATGCACACACACGCACGCACACGCACACACACACATGCACACACAGACACACACGCACAAACACACGCACATACATACACACATACACACACATACAAACACACACACACACACACACACACACACACACACACACACACACAAGGGTCAACGCCTTGCCGCTGCAAGAGAGCGAAGACGCAGGTCTGCCTCTGTCACTTCCCCTGTCCTTACAACTGGTGTTCCGTGCCCCAGTGGCAGCCGTCTGTACATAGGTCTCCAAAGCCACATGCGTGCCCACCGCAGAAGATGACCGCGCCACAATTAGTATTCCTCTATCGCCAAGAGACTACCAAGACGAAGAGAGGTAGAAAGCTGGAGAAAAAAGCGAAAGAGTTTGATGTTGCCTTTTCATCCGTGGAAGTCATTGCAACAACAACAACAACAATAACAGCAGCACCAATAAGAACAACAACAGAAAACAACGACAACATCGATACGATGATGCGACGACAATGATAGCAATGATTGTGACAAATGTGCTCATTAATATTTATTTGATCATTTATTATGGCTTTGTGTATTGACCTACCACCCATGTATGGAATCTCCTATTACTCAGGCCACCGTTAGCCCATTAAGATGCCAAGAGAACAGGTTTTAAAATGTGAAGCAGTTTAAGATCCAAACATGATTGATATGTCGCTGTAGAAAAAACACGCCATTTACTTTTACCTTCATATGGTTGATGAGTAGGCATACACAGTCTTCAACTCTCCATAATCTGTACACTTTTTTAAATCCCTGCAGAAAAGAACGTCAGACACAATATTTGTGTAGCTCAGAATCTTCGCTTCGGTGCAAGATGAGTGACTTCAGAAAGACTGATTGATCAACTGATTGATTGACTGATTGATTGACTGATCGATGGAGTGTTCGATCGATCGATTGGTCGGTCGGTCGGTTGGTCGGTCTGACTGATTGGCTGGGTGGCTGGCTGGGTGGCTGAGTGGCTGAGTGGCTGGCTGGCTGACTGGTTGTTGATCGACCGACCGGTTATCCGCCCGTCCTACCTAACGACCGACTGATTGATTGGTGATTAATTGACTGGCTGGCTGACTGGCTGGCTGGCTGGCTGACTGGCTGACTGACTAGCTGGCTGGCTGGCTGGCTGGCTGGCTGGCTGGCTGGCTGGCTGGCTGACTGGCTGACTGACTGACTGACTGGCTGGCTGGCTGGCTGGCTGACTGGCTGGCTGGCTGGCTGACTGACTGGCTGGCTGGCTGGCTGACTGGCTGGCTGGCTGACTGGCTGACTGGCTGACTGGCTGACTGACTGATTAACTGATTGACTAATTGACTAATTGCTTTCTTGCTTGATCGATCGACCGATTGATCGATCGATTGATTATTATGTCTTATGATCTATGAGCCTGAATTAGTTAAGTAATGCCAATGACCACGTACTGCACTCAAACCTCTTAGAATAAGAGCAATGCAAGTCCTGAGTTTCCAGGTTCTTCTCTTTTTACGAGTTGCGCAAGGTGACGCAGTAGGTTTGTTCATGCCTCACACCCCAGGGGAGGCGGGGGTGGGGACGCGGGGTTCAGAAAGATAGAATCTCAAACGGCATAATCAGGATGTTTGTCTGTTTGCACATAGGCCTATCCAACAACGCCCAGATGACTGTTTAAAATAATAATTGTCTCGATTTTTCTTCCTTTATGGGAAACGTCCTCAGATTTCGACGCAAAATCCTTCAACACCTCAACCAATAAACAACAAATTACCTGTTGTTGTTGTTGTTGTTGTTGTTGTTGTTGTTGCGGTAGCGGCGTTGGAAGGTTCCTGGATACCAGAGTTGCGTCCACGAGCAAGGTGCTTAACTCGCATTGCCTTTCTCCACCCAGGAATAAACCCACCTGTTGATGAGGGCAGCGATGGCGCCCTATAGTGTGGTTCACCCTCGTTAGCCACATCGAGTCACCACAGGATAGGAGTACCTCCCTGGAAGTGGACATTGCTGCTGATGTCTGACCGTATGCGTCCTATGTGTCTGTCCAGTTCTGTGTTTGACGTCAGGTGCCAATATAGGGTTGGTCGTTGCCCAATGATCAGGGGGTAATGGGATTTGAGATAAGTTATACCTTTACTTTACTAGCTCTGCCTCTATCTTGACAAACGGCAATACACAGCGACTGAAAAGATATAGGGTTGGTCGTTGCCCAATGATCAGGGGGTAATGGGATTTGAGATAAGTTATACCTTTACTTTACTAGCTCTGCCTCTATCTTGACAAACGGCAATACACAGCGACTGAAAATAATGCTATACTGTAGTTTTATAAGGTTTGTGGCAAGTCTGAAAAGATCATCTCACGATGCAGACACGAGTTCTACTCATTTGTGGTGTCTCTCGAGGTGTGACGGCACCAGTGGGCTGACAAAAATGTCTGCCTTCTAAAACTGATGGAAAAAACTAGCACAATATGGATTGGATTAGTATGTGCTTCAAAGAAACGCCTTTGTCGGGAGAACAATCTAGATTGAGAACAAAACTCTCGGTTTTACCTTTTCCACGGTTATTTCAGACATTCTTAAAATAATTTATGAAGTTTTTGTGTGCAAATTTGTTAAATATTTTCAAACTTGGGGGGGGGGGGGGCATGGGTTATACTTTTTGGAAAAGTATAAATCAGTGAAACTCCTGACTGTTTTTCGAAAATTATTTATTTATTACCAAACGTTCCTGAACTGAAGTCATAAATCGACAAAATGCTTCAATTTCTTTCGGGACGGTAAACCTAGGAAACCAGAACAGAAATGATAATGAAAAGTTACAATGTTGTTGTTGTTGTTGAGGGCGAAATGTCAATGATTGATAATGAAAACTTTGCTAAGACCTAAATGCTTTCCTGGATGAAGCACACAATTAGTAATCATACATGCTCCACGTGTACAACTCTGTCAGATAATGACAGCGAATTTGTAATAAACACATTTGTATCCAGCGTCATTGAACGCATAGCTGGTAAATGCATTACCTCGATAATATCTTCAACCGTGAGTAAGGAAAACACTTATTTCTAGAATATACGGAGAGCAGAACATGATCTTTTTTGGAGGGACATACACACACACACACACACGGACACACAGACAGACAGACAGACAGACGGACAGACAGACAGACAGAGAAAGATATATATATATATATACAGACAAAGAGAGACATACAAAGAGAGACAGACAAACAAAGAGAGGCAGACAGTCAAAGAGAGACAGACAGACAAAAAGAGAGACAAAGGGAGACAGACAAAGAGAGAGACAAAGAGAGACAGACAAAAAGAGAGACAAGGAGAGACAGACACAGAGAGAGAAAGAGAGACATACAGACAAAACGAGACAGACAAAAAGAGTCAGACAGACAAAGAGAGACAGACAGACAAAGCGAGAGACAAAGAGAGACAGAGAGACAGACAAAGAGAGACAGACAGACAGACACATAGAGAGAAAGAGAGACAGACAGAGATAGACAGAGAAAGAAAGAGAAAGAGAGACAGAGACAGATATATTTTAATTCAATCTTGCAAATGAGATACAGTGACGTATGCGATGTAGTTTTGAAAAGGGATGTTGTGTTTACCTCTTTGAAAGTCAAAGAGTATATCTTGCTGTGTGTCGTGGTTGTCTGGCTTTGCGGGGTGAGAAATGCTGAGAGTATTTGCTTTTATCCCTCCAGGTTTACTGGAGGTCCTACAGACTTTATCCCTCCAGGTTTACTGGAGGTCCTACAGACTTTATCCCTCCAGGTTTACTGGAGGTCCTACAGACTTTATTAGTCTGTCTGTCTGTCTGTCTGTCTGTCTGTCTGTCTGTCCCGTCTCCACGGCCTATATCTCAAAAACTACTGGACGGATTTCCTTGAGATTTTGCACACTGACTGGAAGTTAGGTCCCATTCAATATTATCAAATTTTCAGAATCGAGGTTTGAAAAGAAAGTGACTTTTTTACATTTTGGTGTTTCAATGAAAACAATTCAACAGACTCCATTTTGCAAAATCTGTGACGTCATCATTTGACGTCGTATAACGTGACGTCATTTGCGAGGAGATTTTTTTGAGAAGGGTGAATACGCCGTATCTGCGAACACTGTCGACAACTTCAAGGCTCTCTCTCTCTGTCTCTGTCTCTCTCTCTGTCTCTCTCTCTCTCTGTCTCTGTCTCTCTCTCTCTCTCTCTCTCTCTCTCTCTCTCTCTCTCTTACCACATTTGAATATTTTGCCTCAAGGGCTGAATGTAAGTAAGAAAGGCAATACAGTGGTCGCCGCTTATAAAACACGCGGTTAATAAAAACAGCCGTTTTTTAAATACAGTTGGTAAGGTCCGGATTTACTTCGTTACTGATGGACATGTTCAACAAGCAAACGGTTAATAAAAACGCCGCTTATTAAAAACACTTTTGTTCGGTCCCAATGTGTTTTTAATGAGCGGCGACTACTGTACTGCCTAATTCACTACCCTTGTAAAATAAAGTTCGTTCGTTCGTTCTGTCTGTCCTGACTTAAGCGCAACAACTTGGTACTGGTAGTCTGTTGGCTTGGCCTAATGGCAGTGAATCGATAATAAAAAGGGGGGAAAACATAAAAACTTCAAGGCTAGTACGTTAGACTACTTCTGGAAAGACAGCCCTACTATGTATAACCCAACCTGCTGCACCTAGACTGCATAATAGCCGCCACGCATGCAAGTCTAGCACTAGGAACTATTAAAATGCTACACAGCCTACCTCATAGAATTTTTCAAGTTTAAAAAGCTTGATGTAGCCACTGTTTACAATTGGCCCATGCACACGCTGCCATGGTGAAATCTCCGCAGTAAATCTGACCTAATTTCTGATTGGCCAAAACTACGAAAATGTGTCACAGGAAGTAACTCCTGTATAGTTTTGAATCATACAAATTCGCACTTTTAAAAGTCATTTTTCACTGTTTAATAGATACGATCGAAGAGGGAACTTTGTTGTTTTCAATCCCCAATACCATGTACTATCATAATATAATATGGGAACATCGTCCATATTTTGGCTGAGCGGACCTGTAGAAGGAGTTGTTATCCGAAGGCACGCCCTGCGGTCTATGTGTGAT
>JAWQFJ010010748.1:20000-25000 GCA_034096865.1 Theodoxus fluviatilis
AGAACGTTATAATTCCTTTACAAACACGTAGTAACGTCAGTTGCCAAATGAATGGCTCAGATGGTAAAGCGCTGGACAATTGTAACGTTAGGTCATGCGTGAACAGATTCGAATCCGCGCTGAAACTTTTTTCGAACCCGACCTGTTTTTTGTGTTTTTGTGTGTGTTTTTCCCCCCCTCTTTTCTCAAGAGATTGCGGGTTTGAACCCAATTTTTTGTGTGTGCCAAAACCTGGAGGTTCAGCGCCAGCGGTTTTTATTTGGTTAAAAATATATTGTTTAAAAACAGTAACAGGATGCATCGCTCCAACCAGCTTAGGGTGCGGCAATAACTTAACGTTGGGTGGAGCAATACATCCTGCAACTGCGTTGTTTTTCGCATTGGTCGAAACACTTCCCTGTCCAAAAATTGAATTCTATTTTCACGCAATCAGCGGGGTTCCTTGTGACTGACTGCCTCTAGATACGCCCATCACCCATGTTGTACAGGAGGGGTCCCTATAAAAGGGAACCCGTGAGAGACATCCCTGCCCCTAGACACAAGCTTGAGGGAAACAGCATCGTCTGAGGCAGAAGCAGTTCAACTGAAAGAAGGACGACGTCTGTACAGAGTGCCGCCATGATGACGACCGTGCTGCTCTGGCTGTCCATTTTGGCTGTGTGGACTCCGCAATCCTTGGCTCAGGGTGAGTTTTCTTTGTGAGTGGAGGTGTGGGGGATAGAAGTGTGGGAGGTATATAGGGGATGTATGTGGGGTGGAGGTGTGGGAGGTATATAGGGGATGGATGGGGGGTGGAGGTGTGGGATGGATATAAGGGATGGATGGGGGGTGGAGGTAGGAGATGAAGCTAGGGAATGGATGGGGGATGGAGATAGTTGATGGATGGGGAATGGATGGGGGATGGAGGTGCGGGATGGATGGGAGATGGATGGTTAGGATGAAGAATGGATGAGGGATGGATGGGGGGTGGATGAGGGATGAATGGGGGATGGATGGGGGATGGATGGGGAATGGATGTGGGATGGATGGGGGAGGACCTTGGGATAGCTGGGAGATGAAGGTGTGGGATGGACGGGGGAGGGACTTGGGGATGGACTGGGGATGGAGCGGAGGATGGATAGGGGATAGAGGTGGGGGATGGACGGGGATGGAGGCGGTGGATGGATGGGGGATGGAAGTGGGGGATGGACGGAGATGGAGGCGGTGGATGGATGGGGGATGGAAGTGGGGGATGGATGGAGGATGGAGATTGGGGGATGAATGATGGATGGAGGTGTGGGATGGATGAAGGATGGAGATGTGGGATGAATAGGGGATGGAGGTTTTGAATGAATGAGGGATGAAAATGTGGAATGGATGGAGGTGGGGGATGGATGGGAGATGGAGGTGGGGAATATATGAAGGATGGACATGAGGGATAAATGGGGGATGAAGGTGGGGTGGAGATGGCGGATGGATGGGAGATGGAGATGGGGGGTGGATGGAGGAAAGACGTGGGTGCCTGGGTGGAGAGGTGAAGTTGGTGGGATGGTAGAATG
Organism: Theodoxus fluviatilis; assembly: GCA_034096865.1. NCBI lineage: Eukaryota > Metazoa > Mollusca > Gastropoda > Cycloneritida > Neritidae > Theodoxus > Theodoxus fluviatilis. The sequence continues at coordinate 21,539 of JAWQFJ010010748.1, forward strand.
GGGGTTTAGAAGATGGTAGTGAAGGAATTTATGCGTGGGATGTTTTTGTTTTAATTCTCTACAAATAAGTGCCGTGCTGTTCTGTCAACGTGTGATGGCTGCTTGGCCACTATTGTCTACCTGGCGTGATATCTCTTTGTGGGTAGGTGAGTGGATGAGTGGGTAGAAGATGGAAATGGGTTGATGGGGGTTTATTTGGAGTGTGGGCGATGCAGAAAAATGAGAGTTTGCAAGATGATAGTGAAGAAGGTTATGCGTGCAGGTTTGTGAAATGCTGTACTTATGACGTGTGAAATATGAATAATGTGAATGAACGGGGGTGGGGGTGGGTGGGGGTGGGGGTGGGGTGGGGGGGTAGAGGTGGAAATATAAGGTTTGCAGGATGATTGAAGGAGGCTGTGAACGGAGGTTCCTGAAAGTCTGAATCAATACATTTTTTGAAGGCGAGATGAGGAGGACTGAGAGGAGAAGAAAGGGAGGAAGCGGGGATATAAAAGACGAATGACGTGAAGGATGGTGTGAGAAGGAGTGGGGATGGGTGGGTGGGTGGGTGACAGTTAAATAGAGATTTGGAAGAGAGTATTGAAGGATCTTATACGTAGATTTTCCCCGCCTTTTTCGTATTTTGTTGATGTGAAATGTGTTTTACAAGACGGGGCATGTAGGACTGAGAGCAAGGAGAGAGGAGAGAGGTGGTAGTGGCTGCCAATGTGGGATGGGGGTGGTGATATGTGAGGAGTGGGATATGGAATCGGGTGTAAGGATTTGTGACTTACACACTGTACAGATACTTGACTTGCAATGAAATAAGAAAGGAGATAGAGATGATAAGAGAAGGGTGTTTTTTAACTTGGGGTGCTTGATTGTGTGGTTTATCTTTGTGTGTATATTAATGGCGATTATGTTCCCACAGGGGCCCAAATCTCGCGATAAAATGTTATTGTGAAAAAAGAATGAAATGTTACCGACTAAGGTCTGTCAACGACCTTGCCTTGACCCCTTTCTGGCCTTGATCCATCACTGTCTTTTCCTGGTTCAGTTACCTCGCCCCGCCATCGTGCTTTGTCCCCATCAATGGTCTTCATCATATCACATCACATCATACCTCAAAACATCACATAACATCACATCATACCTCAATACATCACATCATACCTCAAAACATCACATCACATCACATCATACCTCAAAAAATCACATTACATCACACCTCAAAACATCACATTACATCACACCTCAAAACATCACATCACATTACATCATATCTCAAAAGATCACATCACATCATATAATACGGCACCACACCACATCACACTACACCACGCCACGCCACGCCACACCACATCACACCACACCACACCACACTATACCACACCACACCACACCACACCTCATCACATCACACCACACCACGCCACATTACACCTCACCACACCACACTACCCCACGCCACACCACATCTCACCACACCACATCTCACCACACAACACCACGCCACGATACGCCACGCCACGCCATGCCACGCCACACCATGCCACGCCACGCCACGCCACACCACGCCACGCCACGCCACACCACACCACGCCACACCACACCACGCCACATCACGCCACATCACGCCACGCCACGCCACACCATGCAACGCCATATCAAACCACACCACACAACACCAAACCACACCACACCACACCACACCACACCACACCACACCACACCACACCACACCACACCACATCACACCACGCCGCGTCACGCCACACCAACCGTACCAAACAACATCACACCACGCCACGCCACGCCACACCATGCAACGCCATATCACACCACACCACACCACACCACACCACATCACACCACGCCGCGCCACACCACACCACACCACATCACACCACTCAACACCACATCACACCACACCACATCTTACCACACCACACCACACCACATCACACCACGCCACGCCACATCCCACCACACAACGCCACATGACATCACACCACACCACGCCACGCCACGCCACATCACACCACACCACACCACGCCATGCCACATCACACCACACCACACCACACCACACCACACCACACCACACCACACCACACCACACCACACCACACCACAACACACCACACCACATCACACCATGCCACGCCACATCCCACCACACAACGCCCCATGACATCACACCACACCACGCCACGCCACATCACACAACACCACACCATATCACACCACACCACACCACGCCACACCACACCAAAACACGCCGCGCCGTGCCACACCACACCGTACCAAAAACATCACACCACGCCACGCCACATCACACCACACCACACCACACCACATCACACTACGCCACACCACATCACACCATACCACGCCACATCACACCACACCACACCACGCCACGCCACGCCATGCCACACCACACCACACCACACCACGCCGCGCCACACCACACCACACCGTACCAAACAACATCACACCACGCCACGCCACGCCACATCACACCACACCACACCACATCACACCACACCACATCACACAAAACCATGCCAGACAACGCCACACCACATCACACCACACCAAACAACATCACACCACACCACATCGTACCAAACAACATCACACCACACCACATAGTACCATACAACATCACACCACACCACATCGTACCACACAACACAACACCACACCACATCATACCACACAACACAACACCACACCACACGACACCACACCAGACCACACTAAACAACATCACACCACATCACATGGTACCACACAACACAACACCACACCACACGACACGACACCACACCACACCAAACAACATCACACCACATCACATCGTACCACACAAACCCACACTACACCTCACCACAACACACCACGCCACATCACATCACATCCCATCACATCACATCATCTATAACACATCACATCACATCTCACAACACAATTTATAACACATTACATCACACCACACCACACACCACAGTACACTATACCACAATACACCACACCAAACAACATCATACCACGCCACACCATATCACCCCACACAACACCACACCACATCACATCACATCTCAGCACACCACCTCTAACACATCACATTACTACCTCACCTCACCATCTATAACACACCACAGTACAGCACACCTCACCTTACCATCTATAACACATCACATTACTACCTCACCTTACCATCTATAACACACCATACCACTACCTCACTTCACCATCTATAACACACCACACCACAGCACACCTCACCTTACCATCTATAACACATCATATTACTACCTCACTACACCACACATCTACAACACACCACACCTCCCCATCTATAACACACCACACCACACCTCACCTCACATCTATAACACATCACATTACTACCTCACCACACCATCTATAGCACATCATATTACTACCTCACCTCACATCTATAACACATCA
>JAWQFJ010010748.1:32500-40497 GCA_034096865.1 Theodoxus fluviatilis
TTGAAGTCTTCCCATCTCTCAAAGTCCTTATTCATTGCCTTCCATTAGGGCTGGCATAATGTTGTAAACAGATCCATTTCTGTAAGAGCAATATTTCAGTAACATTTTTCCCCTACCGAGATCAACAGCTAAGTGGCAAGAAGGTGTTAATGAAGTGAGCAAATATACAGTCTTCAGAGGAAGAGCCTTCGTCAATAAAAACCGCTGGCGCTGAACCTCCAGGTTTTGGCATTTAAAAAAAGATCGGGTTCGAACCCGCAACCTCTCGAGAAAAGAGGGGGAAAACACACACACACATAAAAACACAAAAAAACCACAACCTCTCGAAAAAAGAGAAGAAAAAAAAAGTTTCAGCGCAGAATCAAACCTGGTCATGCATGACCAAGAGTCGAACGCTCTACCAGCTGAGCCATTAGAGAATTGCTATGACAGAGTGTTTGTAAAGCATGTAAATCCACTTCTAAGCTATCGGCCCAGGAACAATCAACCATATATTTTAAACATGATGGATAGGTTCAGGAAGCTCCTATTATGACATGTTTTGCTTTCCTTTGGCATGTCATAGACGCTGAATTAACACTCACACAGTCACACAGAGGAGGAAGTGTATTATAGATGTTCAACCCAGACATGTGCATTCGTACTCATTCAGTGATTCACGCACACACCGTGTGTGGTACTGCTACCGAGTACCGTCACTCTACAAGCAACGAGTCAATCCTGTTAACACGATTCATAACTGGTAGGTTTTTAGGCTAGATTCGCTTCGAAAAGTTGCAGAAAATCTGATGGTGGTAACAATCTGACGGTATAACAAGTTTTGACAAGGAAAAAACCAAGCAAGTAATCATTCTGACCGTTGTCAGCCATGTTCACCACGACAACGGCAGGATTCTAACGCATCATGAAGAAGGCTGAAATGGTCGGTGTCGGTGGTTGTTGTGACTCTTGACCGGTACTGTACTCCATGCACCTTAACGGTCCGTGTGATTCGGGTGTAATCTTAAGCTTAACGACGTTTATTGGCAGTATTACACCCGAATCACACAGAGCACAAACTTTGCGCAGCTGAGTGCGAGAATCTGGGTCACGTGTCGGCGTCTATTTTCATGGCTCGTGAGTGCCTGGCTAAAGTGCGTTAGAATCCTGCCCTTTTCACCCTCTGTTTGCAGAAGCTCCTAATCTCGCTGGAAACAAGATTTCATACTCTTGTCGTGGAACCAAACGACGAAAAGATTGACCTGATTTTTCAATACAAACACTGTATTCATTTTGTTGTTTAGACTGCAAGTGTAACTTTTCTGACTTGCGTTCCACTCAACACATTTTTCACCTAGTGTACATGTACTCGATTAATTGACTCGATTAAATTGAACTGATGTATTTGATATACATTTGTATTAATCCGGAAAAATTATGAAATCATACTTCATTCATTCGAGCATTAGTCTTGACAGCGTTCAGCGGACGAAGTAAGCATCAATCTACTTCGACCATAACGTAAGTGCGAGTTGCAGACGAAACGACTAGGTACAAAACGTCCAGGATACAAACGACCCGCATCGTAAAAAATCTTTCTTTCTCCTTCACCAATGTTCTCCAAATTCACATATGAACAAAGACTTGTCAAGATGAGGCTCCCTAGTCTGTGCTACAGAAGAACTAGAGGTGACCTAATAGAAGTGTACAAGTATACGCACGGCATGTACCAGATTGGAGAGAATCTGTTTTCCTGCGATGACAATAGTGTCACAAGAGGTCACGCCTACAAGCTCAAGAAAAACCGATGCAATACGGCTTTACGACAGCATTACTTCACCCAGCGAGTTATCAACATGTGGAACAGCCTCCCGAATAGCGTAGTCGAGGCACCGAGCCTGAACTCGTTCAAGAACAGAGTGGACAAGCATCTACAAGGATATATGTTCAAGCTGGAGGAACCACTGGCGCAGATGATGCACAGCAATTAGGCCTTTTTTTCTCTCTTTTTCTTTATCTCACAAGTGTTATAGACTAGGCCTGGTAAAAGACCAGCTAGTATCCATAAGAACAATAAAAATACAGCCAGAGAACTACCAGAATCGGCGATAGGCCCTGGACGCCTAAGGCCCGTCGCACACTAGGCGTCCAAGCAGCCAAGCAGCCAAGCAGCTGGCGTATTTTGAACGCGCAGTACAGTGTGCGAGGGTAGCCGCCGGCTGATTCGGAGGCGCGCGCCCAGACGCTTGCGTCCAAGCGTCAGGCGCTTGGAAGAAGGGTTGTCTCTATTTCCGAGCGCCTAGACGCTTGGACGTGGCCAGGGCAGGCAACTCTCTTGTAGTTGTATTGCGCGGTCAAAATGGATGACAGGCTGACTAACCCCGAGATTGAGAGGTTTATTGAGCTCTACCGAAGCCAAGAAAACCTCTACAATCTCGGGGTGAAAAGTTACTATGATCGGGACAAGACCCGGGAGAGTCTCCTGTGGATTGGGGTGGAAATGAAGAAAGGCTGGAGTGGTAAGTTTGAAATTTCGGCATAGTTTTCGTCAGCGTTCGATTAAACATGATGCAGTGCTGATGTATCTTTTATCTCCGTAGTTTAGCTGTTAAAAACAGTGATGCCATTACAAGGGGTGATAAAGTTTTCTACGAAGTCGAAGGTCCTGCAGAAACTGAACTCGGAACTGAGATGATTAGAAGTAATCCACACACTGCATTGCAGCCTAGAATTTTCACGGCTCCCAACGTGTCGGAGTGTTAATTTCTAATCTACATTGCAGTGATATTGTGCACGTGTCACCTTTTTTGTTGTTATTACCTTAGAGAAGAGAAGAAACAGCTCTTGCATTACAAAAAGTTACATTTACTATAATTACATATTTGCTGCTTGCTTGTTGCTCACTTGTAACCCCTTCCAAATATTTGATGAGTGCTGTCGTCTGCAATGAACAAATGACTTGGTAATAATCAGTACTATTCAATTTTTGTTTTGACCGTAGTTACTTGGTTGTTAAACATTTGCACTATCAATCATCATTGTGGCTATGGTCATGTGACGGAACGTATGTTGAATACCGCTCCTCTGATAATTTCTTCATAGAGCATTCAACTGCTTTTAATAAAAATCATGAGAAGAGTAGCTTTTGACAACAGTCACAGAGTATATATGTATTTTTCATCCACCCCCACCCCCACCGCCCCCATCCCCCTCTCCCCCCAACTCCCCTCTCTGTCTCTCTCTGTGTCTCTCTCTCTCTCTGTCTCTCTCTCTGTGTCTCTCTGGGGCACTACTGTAGACTGAATAGAATACATGCACAGTATTGTAGTGAGTAAAATGCAGGCATGCCAGTGTAATGAGTAAAATACATGTTACTTCTTCTAGTGTAGTGAGTAAAATACATGTATGCATGCTAGTGTAGTGAGTAAAACACATGCATGCCTCTGCTAGTGTAGAGAGTAAAATACATGCATGCTACTGCTAGTGTAGTGAGTATAACGCAGGAATGCTACTGGTATTGTAGTGGCATGGGCTTAACAATAAAATATTTGTTTATTTGTAAGTGTAATGAATAAAATACATGCTACTGCTAGTGTAGTGAATAAAATGCATGCTACACGAGTGTAGTGAGTAAAATGCATGCTACTGCTACTGATAGTATAGTGAGTATAATGCAGGTGTGCTACTGCTAGTGTAGTGAGTAGGCCTAACAATAGAGTATTTGTTCATTCCTAAATGTAGTGAGTAAATATTATTTGCATGCTACTGACTGATTGATTACTTTATTAACTAAGGCTGATGACCCATCTTACATAACAGATAATGTATAAAGACATCTCCCTTAATATATATGACTATATAAATACTAAAATAGTCATGTTTAAATTGCCATGCACCCATCTGCTTCGTCTGTATTATGACTATGTAAATACTAATAAAGAAATAATTTTTACTTTCAGTGGATACTGTCCAAAAAAAAATCAAGTGGCTGAGGGATGGCTACGCCAAAAACCTGCGGCTGCTGTTCAAGAATGCAAAGAGCGGGGCCGCCCTAGATGATGTCAATGTGAAGTGGAGATGGTTCAGGATGTTAGATTTCCTGCGGCCGCACAGCAGGGTGACTGTGTCAGGGGTCACAAACATGGTAAGTTTTTTTTTCGTACTGACTAAAATTATTCATTTGTGGTCATATTTGATATAACTTTATATATGGTCTACAACGAGAGTATGGAAGGTTTGAAGAATACTGCTTAAAAATTGTGGCTGAGATAATTTGACTGACTTATTTCTTTTCTGATTTTTTTCTGATTTTTCTTTGTCATGGATGTGTTCATCACAAACAAACAAACCCACACACTCTTCTCCCTCTCTCTGCAAGACAAGCACTCATGTAAAGTGTACATAGCTTTTATTACAAATTTACATGTTTGTTGCTTTTTTTCTCTTCAAAATTCCTATGTTCTAGGGGTCTATGGCCGACCAGAAGAATTAAATTTCACTGTTCACTGTTTTGAACGTATGTAGAAAAAATAACACACACACACACACAATTGTAACATCATTCACATTCAACAAAAGCATACTAGAGTATGGGTTATTTGAGTCATACATAAACAATTTACATTCACAAAAATTGCACTTGCTGCATTATTTATAAACTCGGTCTAAGAAAATAGACACCACAAGTTTAAACTACTGTACTTTGCTTCAAAAACGACATACGCTCAAAAAGAAGGAAAAAAAAAACAATCTTCATGATTTAGGCCTTAAATCAGTCTTCCTCTTTAGAAACTGAAAGTTACAGTTACTCAGTATGTCAGAGAAAACTGTTAAGCTTTGTCAGAGTTTCAGTCAAAGTTGCGGCCAAACACGCGCATGTCCTGCCATGGCACTTTCCCTTCACCATTCACCCACTCCTTCAGTTCATCCCGAACCCAACGGGGCATCAGCAGCGTTTCTGTTGCCAACTTGAGCTGTCAGCGAATTGTAACAGTTCTGGGCTGTGCTCCTCCAGTCTCCAGGCAGCTGCTCATGGGTGATTGGATGTTCCCGGTCATGCATTGTTGGTGGCGCAAACTGGTAGTCTCGCTTTTCTGCCAGGAAATTGTGAAGAGCGAGGCATGCCAGTGTGACTGTTGTGGCTGCGTCTGGTTTAAGCCGCATGGCAGACCTGAATACCCCGAATCTCGCAGCTAGGATGCCAAAAACATTTTCCGACAGGCGGCGAGCTCTGGACAGCCTATAGTCAAATATCCGCTGCTTTCTTCTCTCTATTTCTGCAGGATCATCATCTTGGCCTGTGGTTGTCAAAGTCTTTTTGAACGGATAGGGCTTCATGAGGTTTGGTTTTAGCCCAAAGGCGTCATCGCCGACCAAGAAGAATGGGACCTTGTCCTGTCTTCCTGGCAAAGGCCTAGGGTCTGGAAGTGCAAGTGTCTCTTTCTCCATTGCCTGGCCAAGAGTCGAGTCTCTGAAGACCCCAGCATCTCCAGCTCTACCATTGCATCCAGCACTGAACCATATTATTCTGTATTTTGCATCAACCAGTGCAAGCAGAATGATGCTATGGTAGCTCAAGTAGTTGAAGTATTCAGAGCCAGATCCAGGGGCTTGGATTTGGATATGTTTGCCGTCCAAGGCACCAATGCAATTTGGGAGCTGCCACCGCTGTTCGAAGTCTTCGGCAATTTTCTTCCAATCTTCGGCCTTGCCCGGACACTGAAAAAGATCAGAAATGGTGTTAATTATGCTTCAAAAATGCACTGAGGTTTGTTTATTGATACCCTATTTTAATGTGTTTCAGGTGGACTCTCAAGAAGACAGCCAGGCTGATTTGGAAGACACCCCAAGCATCAGCCTCCCACAGGCAAGAATCTTGAGCCCATTGTTTGACCTAGACCTGGACCCTGAACCTGTAGGCGGCGATGATGATGAAGCGAATGCCACTGTCCACAGCGGCTCCAGCTCTTGTACCAGTGCCAGTAGGTCTTGTAGCAGTGCCAGCAGACAAAGTAGCCAAGCACAAAGTAGCCGCTCCCAAAGCCCTACTCCCCAACGCACCCACAGTCCACCTGATTTTACACAGTCTACACCATTCAAGAAGAGGCGTGTGGCAGAACCTTCAAGGGCATCTAGACTACTTGAGGAGTTGGTCGAAAGACAAAAGCAGAAAGCGAACAGCGACAATAGCAAATTTGGCACCTTCATTGCAGCAGAGGTGGATAAACTGAGTCCGCTTGCTCAACTGAGAGTGAAGAAACGGATAACTGACGTTCTGTTCGAAGCCAGTGAGGAGGAGCTTCAGGGCAATGGTGTTTAATCCTTGTTTTTGACTCACTTGTGGGCTTGGCCCTTCTTGTTTCACGTTCTGTTAAAGGGACAGTTCCTCTATGGGCTCTTATGCACTATGCAACGTAGATGCCCAAACTTGCACGTTTATTTTTCGCAGTGATAGAGCGTTTGTAATCTTTCGGCTAGCATTTCTAATCATTTGGCTAAGTAGTTTACAGTGTTGATGGGAAAGATTAAAAATATTGTTCCACAGCGGAAAACATGGTCCTGCAACCGGGTTGCATAGTGCAACAGAGCCTATAGGGGAACTGTCCCTTTAAGATAATTGAGTTTTGACACAACACTTTTTTTAGTAAATACTTCATAAGGATTGTCTGACTTACTACTTTATTTTTTACAAGAGTTCAAAGTTTTGTTTTAACTTACTCTGATAGCGATTGGTCCCCCTCCCCCCCCCCCTTTTTTAAAAATAAAGTCCGTAAAAAGAAAATATCTTAGAAGACAAGTTAAAATTAGTCTTATTGAACATGTCATGTGTGTGTGTGTGTGTGTTTGTGAGAGTGAGAGCTACAGATGGTGGTTTTAGCAAAGAGTAGTATTAGCGCCTACCAGAAATTATTTGACATCAAAATTCAAATAAGTTTCTAAAATTCCTTGATCTTTTCTTTTAAAATTTGACATTTTGAAAAAACAAGTCTTAGGTTCGGCAGGAAAAAATAAGGTCAGTCGGGTTACCAATGCATAGGTTTTTATTTCTTTTCTTTTTTTTGGCCTAAGCTCAGTGCTGAAGCCTTTTTTGTGCATTTGTTTTCATGCATTCTAAGTTTAAAATGAATGTTAGTTTGGCTCATTGGGTCAAAATCGAGTAAAATCTAGGACACTGTACCCCGGTTAGTGTGAGTACATGTACTGTGTTTAGTACTGCTTGTGGAATAGATAGAGGATAAATTATTGTTCCGACTTCAAGACTTCGTGTAATGTGGCCTGTGCATAGATAACATAGAACCTTAAAGGGACAGTTCCTCTCTGGGCTCTTATGCACTGTGCATGTTTATTTCAGTTTTACAATGTTTTGATTCTATTGCATTTTTTTATTTTTTTTACGATTGTGTGCATGTGGCATGTGTACATAAAAATGGTGTGAGGTGTGCTTATATTTACTTGTAAACACATTCTTTCTCATCAAAATCATTTCAATTTGTTACATGTATATGTTTTGCAATGAGCTTAAAGAGTTCTTTATGCTGTTTTTCACACACAACTGGTCATACTGATCTGCATAAAATATTAAAACAATCACAAGAATAATGCATTGTGTTTAGCTTGTATGTTTTTTGTTATGTCCAGTGTCACTCCTACTCTGATTTATATATTATTAATCGCAGGCAGTCAAAAAAATACACTCAGCATTTATTCAATTACTGACCATTTTGTTTGACCAGATTATAAATGCTGCATAATGTACAATTTCATAAATAAAATCATAACTTGAAAAGAAACATTTTTACCTTCAAGTACACAGCTTTCAACTCCTCAAAGATGACTGTGCAGGTCTCCATCACAATCTTGCGAATAGTGTTGTCTGACACACGGAACAGCAGCTTCAGGCTGACAAAGGAGTCTCCTGCAAATTAACAATGCATAAATGCTAATTATCCTGATGGAAACACAAACTCTTCATCCGTTGTCTGGCTTTGATTATCTAAGTCTTTTTCATGTCACAAGAT
>JAWQFJ010010749.1:0-13122 GCA_034096865.1 Theodoxus fluviatilis
TCTTACCGCCAATTCCCAGTGCCTTCCCAGTGTTACTCAAAGTCGTACATGCGGCGTTAACTGCCCGTCGAATGGCAACATAGCATAGTCCAAGTAGATATTCATAACCAAATCTCACTGGTCAAAACCATCCATCAATCATTGCAACGTACCATTCTCTCTCAGATCAAATGTAGTCAATAGGTGGCTGCTTGAAGGACGATCGACACAAAACCAGATGCCCTGAAAAACTTGACAGTGGACTGTTTGCCAACAAATGCACCCTAGAAACTTATCCACTCACCAGCCGAGATTCTCAGCTGTTTTGACACTAACAAAAAAGGAATCATTCACCCAGACGCAGAGCATTCGCCTAGACTGCTTCACAGAGACTGTTGCGTAGCACTGCAACCGTTGCGCAGTCGTCCCTGAAGGCCTCTGCTTTAAACTGATTCCAACTACCAATTGATAGCAAAGCGACGTAAACAACCACAACGATCTCGCCTGCCACCTGAGGTAGATCTGAACAAAATTCACGTATAGGTGTTTCAGACACGGTTTGAGGAATCTCCGGTCATAAGCTACAGTGTCCTGTTCTTTCTATTTATCGTTGCGCGCGAGCAGAATAAACACTGTACCCTTACACCAAAGGGAACCCGGTTTTGTCCTGGATACATTCAGGAGTAAACTAGAGAGACGTTCTCCTCTCTATATAGCCTCTCATAAGCCTGCGTCATGCAATGATGTCAACTAATTCACACACCAACTGCCACGGACACTCTTACATACAGTTTTTAGCAAACACCAGCTCTCACACATGCTTGCGCCACAAAAGCATTCTAACTAAGACATGCGGCCCAGGTTTCCTCAGGTATCTTCTTCCACTCTATAAGCTTTGCCCATCAATCCTCAGTAGTGAGTGTAACATTTTTTGTAAAAAAAGCCTCAAACTCGACTGATGCCATTAAAGATCCTTTCGGTACGACACCAGGCCCGCGCAGAATGCTTTCGGCATTGGTTATCATCTTCGCTCTCTTTATTAGGCCAACACCTACTTGTGGCGATACATCGAGATCTTTTAGAATAGGACTAGTTTTGTTTTAAGGTTCATTCACGCAGAGTCTCTTCATCATCGCGATGTCTTCAGTCGCGTGCCTACTGTCGCCCTCCGCCGCTTCAGCAGGATTAATGTTCACGCGCTTCTCGCCGCATCATTGCAGTCGTCGACTGCTCACTGCTATGGACTGCGTCGCGATCCTAGTGCAATGGGTGGAGCACCCCGAAGTTCGACGTACTGTTTGGGAACCAATGTTGCACTCATTCTCTTGCAATGTCACCTGATGTACGGATTCTACCTGCAGCTATGCGCTAGGAAGTCGAAGTGACAGACAATGGCTGGAGTCGTTCTGATTAGCCATAAAACTTCTTATGTCACGCACTTGATGAAAGCACAGTGTTTCAAAATCAGCTATAGCTACTCCTAGCACACATCAGAAGACTCGCCCTCCGTACCAGAGTTTTTAGGCCGTGGAGACGGGACAGACAGACACACAGACACACAGACAGATAAAGTCTGTAGGACCTCCAGTAAACCTGGAGGGATAAATGATTCACACACATAATATTATGTTAGTGCATGCTAAAGCTTCAGATTGTAACCCAACCCTTTCCTACAAAAACGGGAGTCCACACTTCTGGACGGGAAAGATAAAATCGCGGCAAAATCCCATCCCTCCTTCACAATCATATCAGCACTGCTTCTCACAATGTCATTCCGCACTCTTCGTCCTTCAGCCTGTAACTTAGTGTAAGCAAAGATTATAGGTAGCCTATAATCTTTGGTGTAATGGAAGAGATTTTATTCTCCAAGTACAGACAGACGAGCACACTGGACGCTAAGGAGTGCTGAAATGCCTTACCTCCCTTTTGGGAGAACTGTACACTTTGGAAGCAATTGGCATGCCTGTGCCCTTGCATTTTTTAGATGTCTCGAATCATTGGTGAACGTGAGTGTCGTGTTATCGTGTTTTTATCCCTCCAGGTTTACTGGAGGTCCTACAGACTTTATCCCTCCAGGTTTACTGGAGGTCCTACAGACTTTATCTGTGTCTGTGTGTGTGTGTGTGTGTGTGTGTGTGTGTGTGTGTGTGTGTGTGTGTGTGTGTGTGTGTGTGTGTGTGTGTGTGTCTGTCTGTCTGTCTGTCCCGACTCCACGGCTGATTTCTCAAAAACTACTGGACGCATTTCCTAGACATTTTGCACACTAACTGGAAGGTAGGTCCGATTGAATGTATCAAATTTTCAGAATCAAGGCTTGAAGAGAAAGTGGTTTTTTAAGGTCGTACACTTGACATCGCCTCCCCAAATACTCCATTCATGGAATGGCCAAATTGCGAAATGTGTGACGTCATCAACAAAGTGACGTCATTTGCAAGTGATAATGAATTTCGAGAACATTGGTGAAAGGATAAAGAAGGATTTTTTACCATGCAAGTAGTCAATTCATGGAATGGCGACCCACTCCACAGCCACGCCCCTTTCTCGCTCTATCTCGCATGGTAACAGATGCAGGCGGCAAAATGGCTTCCACATGAACGCAGATTTGTTGCGTTGTATTCCGGACATCATTTGTGTCTCATTTTTGCCAGACAGTGAGAAGATTTCTCAGACTGTGATAGACAGGGGTATGAATAAATACTACTCATGTTATTTAGACGAAATTAAGATCTATTAGCAAGCGGATTAAACGGTGGAGGTGACAGCTCGGTGCTTCAGATCAATGCGGACAAAATTAAGCAGCACAGTATGTATCGACTTTCTTTCCATCTTGACGCTGCTAAGCAGAAGATCAACCATCCTCATTGCTCGTGCAAGGCTGGGTAAGTGTTGTTGGGTTTTTTAATCATGTATCTGTTACGTGTTTGATGGAGTAAGCTAAGCTCGTATTCCAAAATTTTATAACCTACACTTCAAGTGTTGTGTGTGGAGCCAAAAAGCTTCCGCAACTGTCCTTCGCACTGACTGTCCTATACACGGACTGTCCTTTGCATTAACTGTCCTTCACATTGACTGTTCTATGCACTGACTGTCCGATGCACTGACTGTTCTATGCACTGGTGAGCGCGACATGTCAGTGTGAAGGACAGTTAATGCAAAGGACGGTCAGTTCAAAGGACAGTCCGTGAACAGGACAGTCAGTGCAAAGGACAGTTGCTCAAGCTTTTTGGATCCACACACAACACTTCAGCAGTAGGTTCTACAATTTTGGAATGCGAGCTTAGGTTAATCCATCGAACGCGTAACAGATAAATGATTTTAAAAAACAACAACACTTATACAGCCTTGCACGAGCAATGAGCAGTAATGTTCAATTTCAAATGCAGATCTGAGACTCACCCCCGCACAGACTCCTTTGCTTTTATTCATCCGGTTGAGATTTAGCTGCTCGTGTGACCACGGAAAAGAATGTTATAAATGCTTTACAAACACTCTGTCATATCAATTCTCTAATGGCTCAGCTGGTAGAGCGTTAGACTCTTGGTCATGCATGACCAGATTCGATTCTGCGCTGAAACTGTGTGTCTGTCTGTCTGTCCCGACTCCACGGCTGATTTCTCAAAAACTACTGGACGGATTTCCTTGACATTTTGCACACTAACTGGAAGTTAGGTCCGATTGAATGTATCAAATTTTCAGAATCAAGGCTTGAAGAGAAAGTGGTTTTTTAAGGTCGTACACTCGACATCGCCTCCCCAAATACTCCATTCATGGAATGGCCAAATTGCGAAATGTGTGACATCATCAACAACGTGACGTCATTTGCGAGTAGAGTATTGAGGAGGATGAATTTCGAGAACATTGGTGAAAGGATAAAGAAGGATTTTTTACCATGCAAGTTAGTCAATTGATGGAATGGCGACCCACTCCACAGCCACGCCCCTTTTCTCGCTGTATCTCATGTGGTTACAGTTGCTGGCGCCAAAATGGCTTCCGAATGAACGCAGACTAACTGGTTGCATTGTATTCCAAACAGCATTTGTGTCTCATTTTTGCCAGACAGTGAGAAGATTTCTCAGACTGTGATAGACAGGGGTATGAATAAATACTACTCACTGCCCTCCAGGTTTACTGGAGGTCCTACAGACTTTATCTGTCTGTCTGTCCCGACTTCAAGTCTGATTTCTCAAAAACTACTGGACGGATTTCCTTGACATTTTGCACACTAACTGGAAGTTAGGTCCGATTGAATGTATCAAATTTTCAGAATCGAGGTTTGAAAAAAGTTACTTTTTACGACATACATTGCAAAGAAAACACTACAACAGAGTCCAAATGCAAAATGCGTGATGTAATCATTTGAGGTGGAATAACGTGACGTAATTTTGAGGAGATTTTCGAGGAGGATTAATTTCGAGAACATTGGTGAAGGAGAGAGAAGGATTTTTTTTACGATGCGGGTCGTTTCGTATCCTGGACGTTTCGTACCTAGTTCAGAAGCTATGATGAGTGACATTGTCGCAATAAGAAAATTGCGCTAAGGCAACACATTACGATGGGGCGTTCAAAGGCTTCACGGCCTATATATAGCCTCTCAACTACTACTACTACTACTACTACTACTACTACTACTACTACTACTACTACTATGAATAAATACTACTCATGTCCCTCCAGGTTTACTGGAGGTCCTACAAACATTTTTATCTCTATATATATTTTCGCTGTCTGTGTGTGTGACACTTATACGTTTCCACAGTTTTATCCCTCCAGGTTTACTGGAGGTCCTACAGACTTTATCCCTCCAGGTTTACTGGAGGTCCTACAGACTTTATCTGTCTGTGTGTGTGTCTGTCTGTCTGTCCCGTCTCCACGGCCTATATCTCAAAAACTACTGGACGGATTTCCTTGAGATTTTGCACACTGACTGGAAGTTAGGTCCCATTCAATATTATCAAATTTTCAGAATCGAGGTTTGAAAAGAAAGTGACTTTTTTACATTTTGGTGTTTCATTGAAAACGATTCAACAGACTCCATTTTGCAAAATTTGTGACGTGATCATTTGACGTCGTATAACGTGACGTCATTTGCGAGGAGATTTTTGAAGGAGGGGTGAATAGAAT
The DNA here is from genome assembly GCA_034096865.1 of Theodoxus fluviatilis. Classification (NCBI taxonomy): domain Eukaryota; kingdom Metazoa; phylum Mollusca; class Gastropoda; order Cycloneritida; family Neritidae; genus Theodoxus; species Theodoxus fluviatilis. Next base: position 5,101 of record JAWQFJ010010749.1, read on the forward strand.
AGAATAGAATAGAATTCGTGACGTCATTTGCGAGGACAGAGAATGATTTAGATAGATATGTCCTCAGATGTCTTAGGCCGCAAGGCCTTTATCTGATCTTTTGATCAGTACTTATGGCTACTCTCACTCTCTCTCTGTCTCTCTCTCTGACTCTCTCTCTGTCTCTCTCTCCTCTCTCTCTCTCTCTCTCTCTCTCTCTCTCTCTCTCTCTCTCTCTCTCTCTCTCTCTCCCACCCACCCTCTTACTCTCATTCTCTCTTCCCTTCCTCCCCTTTTCCCAGCTCCCCTCCCCCCCCCCCTCTCTCTCACTCTCTCTGTCTCTCTCTCTGTCTCTCTCTCTGTCTCTCTCTGTCTCTCTCTGTCTCTCTCTGTCTCTCTCTCTGTCTCTGTCTCTCTCTCTCTCTCTGTCTCTCTCTCTCTGTCTCTGTCTCTCTCTCTCTCTCTCTCTCTCTCTCTCTCTCTCTCTCTCTCTCTCTCTCTCACTCTTACCACATTTGAATATTTTGCCTCAAGGGCTGAATGTAAGTAAGAAAGGCAATACAGTAGTCGCCGCTTATAAAACACGCGGTTAATAAAAACAGCCGTTTTTTAAATACAGTTGGTAAGGTCCGGATTTACTTCGTTACTGATGGACATGTTCAACAAGCAAACGGTTAATAAAAACGCCGCTTATTAAAAACACTTTTGTTCGGTCCCAATGTGTTTTTAATAAGCGGCGACTACTGTACTGCCTAATTCACTACCCTTGTCTCTAAACTCAGACGATTCCAACTGCCTGTTCCGCTTTGACGTAATCTCATGACGTCATCTACGATCTAAGAGAATCGAAGAGACGACAAAGAAAGCAGTATATATAGCAAAGCGCAACCTAGGATCCTCTGACGAGCGTACCTTATCTAACCGATCAAGATAACGCGGGGATAGGGGATAAATCGAGTGTTAAAAAGATAAATCGCCGTTGTGAATAGGGGCCCAGCGAACTAACTGAATGTCGACACAATCACGCGGCACTGTTGTACATTTGCAGTCAACGTAAGATCTCGTACGACGATTTGATTCAAGGCCTAGTGCTAATTGTTTTGATGGTCTGGTCTCAGTGTCACAAAAATATGATGATTTAATCAATCCCTGACCCGGAAATGTTGGGGACAACGACCATTTCAGCGTAATGACATCGAGTCAAACCGAGTTATCTTTCCTACTTCAGCAAAACGCTTCGATATATGTTGAACCTCTACCAGCAGGCGCCAAAATGCGATACTACGAAAAGAATATTGACGTTGATGGGTTAGATCCGTATGAAATACCAAACAGTTCATGCTATCATCCATTTTTCTACAATTTACAGTGCAAAATACGAACCACGAGGGTTTATGACAAGGTCGTTATAAATGCTTCACATACCTACAAGTTTACAATGGCACAGTTGGTAGAGCATTGGGCTCTTGGTCATGCATGACCAGGTTCGATTCTACACTGAAACTTTTTTTCGAGGGGTTGTGGGTTCGAACCCACCTGGTTTTTTGTGTTTGTGTGTGTGTGCGTTTTTTCCTCCTCTTTTCTCGGAGGCTGCGGGTTCGAACCCGATCTTCTTTTTTTCTTCTCCAAAACCTGGAGGTTCAGCGCCAGCGGTTTTTATTAGTCTGTCTGTGTGTGTGTGTGTCTGTCTGTCTGTCCCGTCTCCACGGCCTATATCTCAAAAACTACTGGACGGATTTCCTTGAGATTTTGCACACTGACTGGAAGTTAGGTCCCATTCAATATTATCAAATTTTCAGAATCGAGGTTTGAAAAGAAAGTGACTTTTTTACATTTTGGTGTTTCAATGAAAACAATTCAACAGACTCCATTTTGCAAAATCTGTGACGTCATCATTTGACGTCGTATAACGTGACGTCATTTGCGAGGAGATTTTTTGAGAAGGGTGAATAGAATAGAATAGAATAGAATAGAATTCTTCAGCTTGCTTAGGCCCGTCGCACACTAGGCGTCCAAGCAGCCAAGCAGCCAAGCAGCTGGCGTATTTTGAACGCGCAGTACAGTGTGCGAGGGTAGCCGCCGGCTGATTCGGAGGCGCGCGCCCAGACGCTTGCGTCCAAGCGTCAGGCGCTTGGAAGAAGGGTTGTCTCTATTTCCGAGCGCCTAGACGCTTGGACGTGGCCAGGGCAGGCAACTCTCTTGTAGTTGTATTGCGCGGTCAAAATGGATGACAGGCTGACTAACCCCGAGATTGAGAGGTTTATTGAGCTCTACCGAAGCCAAGAAAACCTCTACAATCTCGGGGTGAAAAGTTACTATGATCGGGACAAGACCCGGGAGAGTCTCCTGTGGATTGGGGTGGAAATGAAGAAAGGCTGGAGTGGTAAGTTTGAAATTTCGGCATAGTTTTCGTCAGCGTTCGATTAAACATGATGCAGTGCTGATGTATCTTTTATCTCCGTAGTTTAGCTGTTAAAAACAGTGATGCCATTACAAGGGGTGATAAAGTTTTCTACGAAGTCGAAGGTCCTGCAGAAACTGAACTCGGAACTGAGATGATTAGAAGTAATCCACACACTGCATTGCAGCCTAGAATTTTCACGGCTCCCAACGTGTCGGAGTGTTAATTTCTAATCTACATTGCAGTGATATTGTGCACGTGTCACCTTTTTTGTTGTTATTACCTTAGAGAAGAGAAGAAACAGCTCTTGCATTACAAAAAGTTACATTTACTATAATTACATATTTGCTGCTTGCTTGTTGCTCACTTGTAACCCCTTCCAAATATTTGATGAGTGCTGTCGTCTGCAATGAACAAATGACTTGGTAATAATCAGTACTATTCAATTTTTGTTTTGACCGTAGTTACTTGGTTGTTAAACATTTGCACTATCAATCATCATTGTGGCTATGGTCATGTGACGGAACGTATGTTGAATACCGCTCCTCTGATAATTTCTTCATAGAGCATTCAACTGCTTTTAATAAAAATCATGAGAAGAGTAGCTTTTGACAACAGTCACAGAGTATATATGTATTTTTCATCCACCCCCACCCCCACCGCCCCCATCCCCCTCTCCCCCCAACTCCCCTCTCTGTCTCTCTCTGTGTCTCTCTCTCTCTCTGTCTCTCTCTCTGTGTCTCTCTGGGGCACTACTGTAGACTGAATAGAATACATGCACAGTATTGTAGTAGAGTAAAATGCAGGCATGCCAGTGTAATGAGTAAAATACATGTTACTTCTTCTAGTGTAGTGAGTAAAATACATGTATGCATGCTAGTGTAGTGAGTAAAACACATGCATGCCTCTGCTAGTGTAGAGAGTAAAATACATGCATGCTACTGCTAGTGTAGTGAGTATAACGCAGGAATGCTACTGGTATTGTAGTGGCATGGGCTTAACAATAAAATATTTGTTTATTTGTAAGTGTAATGAATAAAATACATGCTACTGCTAGTGTAGTGAATAAAATGCATGCTACACGAGTGTAGTGAGTAAAATGCATGCTACTGCTACTGATAGTATAGTGAGTATAATGCAGGTGTGCTACTGCTAGTGTAGTGAGTAGGCCTAACAATAGAGTATTTGTTCATTCCTAAATGTAGTGAGTAAATATTATTTGCATGCTACTGACTGATTGATTACTTTATTAACTAAGGCTGATGACCCATCTTACATAACAGATAATGTATAAAGACATCTCCCTTAATATATATGACTATATAAATACTAAAATAGTCATGTTTAAATTGCCATGCACCCATCTGCTTCGTCTGTATTATGACTATGTAAATACTAATAAAGAAATAATTTTTACTTTCAGTGGATACTGTCCAAAAAAAAATCAAGTGGCTGAGGGATGGCTACGCCAAAAACCTGCGGCTGCTGTTCAAGAATGCAAAGAGCGGGGCCGCCCTAGATGATGTCAATGTGAAGTGGAGATGGTTCAGGATGTTAGATTTCCTGCGGCCGCACAGCAGGGTGACTGTGTCAGGGGTCACAAACATGGTAAGTTTTTTTTTCGTACTGACTAAAATTATTCATTTGTGGTCATATTTGATATAACTTTATATATGGTCTACAACGAGAGTATGGAAGGTTTGAAGAATACTGCTTAAAAATTGTGGCTGAGATAATTTGACTGACTTATTTCTTTTCTGATTTTTTTCTGATTTTTCTTTGTCATGGATGTGTTCATCACAAACAAACAAACCCACACACTCTTCTCCCTCTCTCTGCAAGACAAGCACTCATGTAAAGTGTACATAGCTTTTATTACAAATTTACATGTTTGTTGCTTTTTTTCTCTTCAAAATTCCTATGTTCTAGGGGTCTATGGCCGACCAGAAGAATTAAATTTCACTGTTCACTGTTTTGAACGTATGTAGAAAAAATAACACACACACACACACAATTGTAACATCATTCACATTCAACAAAAGCATACTAGAGTATGGGTTATTTGAGTCATACATAAACAATTTACATTCACAAAAATTGCACTTGCTGCATTATTTATAAACTCGGTCTAAGAAAATAGACACCACAAGTTTAAACTACTGTACTTTGCTTCAAAAACGACATACGCTCAAAAAGAAGGAAAAAAAAAACAATCTTCATGATTTAGGCCTTAAATCAGTCTTCCTCTTTAGAAACTGAAAGTTACAGTTACTCAGTATGTCAGAGAAAACTGTTAAGCTTTGTCAGAGTTTCAGTCAAAGTTGCGGCCAAACACGCGCATGTCCTGCCATGGCACTTTCCCTTCACCATTCACCCACTCCTTCAGTTCATCCCGAACCCAACGGGCATCAGCAGCGTTTCTGTTGCCAACTTGAGCTGTCAGCGAATTGTAACAGTTCTGGGCTGTGCTCCTCCAGTCTCCAGGCAGCTGCTCATGGGTGATTGGATGTTCCCGGTCATGCATTGTTGGTGGCGCAAACTGGTAGTCTCGCTTTTCTGCCAGGAAATTGTGAAGAGCGAGGCATGCCAGTGTGACTGTTGTGGCTGCGTCTGGTTTAAGCCGCATGGCAGACCTGAATACCCCGAATCTCGCAGCTAGGATGCCAAAAACATTTTCCGACAGGCGGCGAGCTCTGGACAGCCTATAGTCAAATATCCGCTGCTTTCTTCTCTCTATTTCTGCAGGATCATCATCTTGGCCTGTGGTTGTCAAAGTCTTTTTGAACGGATAGGGCTTCATGAGGTTTGGTTTTAGCCCAAAGGCGTCATCGCCGACCAAGAAGAATGGGACCTTGTCCTGTCTTCCTGGCAAAGGCCTAGGGTCTGGAAGTGCAAGTGTCTCTTTCTCCATTGCCTGGCCAAGAGTCGAGTCTCTGAAGACCCCAGCATCTCCAGCTCTACCATTGCATCCAGCACTGAACCATATTATTCTGTATTTTGCATCAACCAGTGCAAGCAGAATGATGCTATGGTAGCTCAAGTAGTTGAAGTATTCAGAGCCAGATCCAGGGGCTTGGATTTGGATATGTTTGCCGTCCAAGGCACCAATGCAATTTGGGAGCTGCCACCGCTGTTCGAAGTCTTCGGCAATTTTCTTCCAATCTTCGGCCTTGCCCGGACACTGAAAAAGATAAGAAATGGTGTTAATTATGCTTCAAAAATGCACTGAGGTTTGTTTATTGATACCCTATTTTAATGTGTTTCAGGTGGACTCTCAAGAAGACAGCCAGGCTGATTTGGAAGACACCCCAAGCATCAGCCTCCCACAGGCAAGAATCTTGAGCCCATTGTTTGACCTAGACCTGGACCCTGAACCTGTAGGCGGCGATGATGATGAAGCGAATGCCACTGTCCACAGCGGCTCCAGCTCTTGTACCAGTGCCAGTAGGTCTTGTAGCAGTGCCAGCAGACAAAGTAGCCAAGCACAAAGTAGCCGCTCCCAAAGCCCTACTCCCCAACGCACCCACAGTCCACCTGATTTTACACAGTCTACACCATTCAAGAAGAGGCGTGTGGCAGAACCTTCAAGGGCATCTAGACTACTTGAGGAGTTGGTCGAAAGACAAAAGCAGAAAGCGAACAGCGACAATAGCAAATTTGGCACCTTCATTGCAGCAGAGGTGGATAAACTGAGTCCGCTTGCTCAACTGAGAGTGAAGAAACGGATAACTGACGTTCTGTTCGAAGCCAGTGAGGAGGAGCTTCAGGGCAATGGTGTTTAATCCTTGTTTTTGACTCACTTGTGGGCTTGGCCCTTCTTGTTTCACGTTCTGTTAAAGGGACAGTTCCTCTATGGGCTCTTATGCACTATGCAACGTAGATGCCCAAACTTGCACGTTTATTTTTCGCAGTGATAGAGCGTTTGTAATCTTTCGGCTAGCATTTCTAATCATTTGGCTAAGTAGTTTACAGTGTTGATGGGAAAGATTAAAAATATTGTTCCACAGCGGAAAACATGGTCCTGCAACCGGGTTGCATAGTGCAACAGAGCCTATAGGGGAACTGTCCCTTTAAGATAATTGAGTTTTGACACAACACTTTTTTTAGTAAATACTTCATAAGGATTGTCTGACTTACTACTTTATTTTTTACAAGAGTTCAAAGTTTTGTTTTAACTTACTCTGATAGCGATTGGTCCCCCTCCCCCCCCCCCCTTTTTTAAAATAAAGTCCGTAAAAAGAAAATATCTTAGAAGACAAGTTAAAATTAGTCTTATTGAACATGTCATGTGTGTGTGTGTGTGTGTTTGTGAGAGTGAGAGCTACAGATGGTGGTTTTAGCAAAGAGTAGTATTAGCGCCTACCAGAAATTATTTGACATCAAAATTCAAATAAGTTTCTAAAATTCCTTGATCTTTTCTTTTAAAATTTGACATTTTGAAAAAACAAGTCTTAGGTTCGGCAGGAAAAAATAAGGTCAGTCGGGTTACCAATGCATAGGTTTTTATTTCTTTTCTTTTTTTTGGCCTAAGCTCAGTGCTGAAGCCTTTTTGTGCATTTGTTTTCATGCATTCTAAGTTTAAAATGAATGGCTCATTGGGTCAAAATCGAGTAAAATCTAGGACACTGTACCCCGGTTAGTGTGAGTACATGTACTGTGTTTAGTACTGCTTGTGGAATAGATAGAGGATAAATTATTGTTCCGACTTCAAGACTTCGTGTAATGTGGCCTGTGCATAGATAACATAGAACCTTAAAGGGACAGTTCCTCTCTGGGCTCTTATGCACTGTGCATGTTTATTTCAGTTTTACAATGTTTTGATTCTATTGCATTTTTTTATTTTTTTTACGATTGTGTGCATGTGGCATGTGTACATAAAAATGGTGTGAGGTGTGCTTATATTTACTTGTAAACACATTCTTTCTCATCAAAATCATTTCAATTTGTTACATGTATATGTTTTGCAATGAGCTTAAAGAGTTCTTTATGCTGTTTTTCACACACAACTGGTCATACTGATCTGCATAAAATATTAAAACAATCACAAGAATAATGCATTGTGTTTAGCTTGTATGTTTTTTGTTATGTCCAGTGTCACTCCTACTCTGATTTATATATTATTAATCGCAGGCAGTCAAAAAAATACACTCAGCATTTATTCAATTACTGACCATTTTGTTTGACCAGATTATAAATGCTGCATAATGTACAATTTCATAAATAAAATCATAACTTGAAAAGAAACATTTTTACCTTCAAGTACACAGCTTTCAACTCCTCAAAGATGACTGTGCAGGTCTCCATCACAATCTTGCGAATAGTGTTGTCTGACACACGGAACAGCAGCTTCAGGCTGACAAAGGAGTCTCCTGCAAATTAACAATGCATAAATGCTAATTATCCTGATGGAAACACAAACTCTTCATCCGTTGTCTGGCTTTGATTATCTAAGTCTTTTTCATGTCACAAGATTGTTCAGGTAATGGGAGGAAAGAAAATGAAAATAGAACTAGTTTTGTGTTTATTCATAAACTGGTGCTTTGTCAATTGGGTCAAAACACTTTAGACATACCTGTGCCCAAGTATCGCAGGGTGATGGCCAGGCATGCTGCCGCGGGTATTGCCTGCCTTACAGACCACCT
>JAWQFJ010010750.1:0-35000 GCA_034096865.1 Theodoxus fluviatilis
CCCACCCCCATCCTCTCACGCCCATCCCCCCACCCACCCCCCCCACACCCATCCACCCACCGAACCATCTCCCGCAACCCATACCTCACCCATCCCCCCACCTCCATGCCCCTTCATCCGCATCCCCCCAGACGGTGTGCCCATTCCCCCCACCCCATCCTCTCACCCCATCCGCCCCACCTCCATCCCCCACCCATCCCCTCCACCCCATCCCCCTTCCCCATCCCCCCACCAACATCCTCCACCCCATCGCCCCCTGCCCTATACCTCTCACTACACCCATCCTCCCCGCCATCTCGAGGCCATCCCACCACCCCATCCCCCCCAACCCATCCACCGCACCCCATCCCCTCACCCCATGCCCCAGTCCCCATCCCCCCACCCCATACCCCCCACCGCCATCCCCCCACTGCGCCATCCTCTCACCCCATCCCTCCCCCATCCTCGTCACCCATCCCTCCCCCCACCCCCTCCCCGTCACCCCATCGCCCTCACCCATCCCCCCACCCATCCTCTACCCATCCTCTCGTCCCAGCCCATGTATTTGCCACTTCCTCCCCTCACCCCCTCCTCTCACTCCCATCCCCCCACCCCATCCCTCCCCCATCCTCTCACCGCCCCATTCCCCCCACCCCATCCTTCTCACCCCAACCCCCCACCCCATCTTTTTTCCTCTCCACCCCCCCCCCCACACCCATCCCCCATCCCCGCATTCCTCCCGATTCCCCCATTCCTCTCCCCCCTTTCCCCCAACCTTCCCCCCACCCCCATCCCCCCACTTCCCCATCCCCCTCACCACCCTTATTCCCCCCCTCCATCCTATTCCTCTCACCCTCATTCCCCCGCACCCCATCCCCCCTCCCCATTCCCACCCCCCATTCCCCCGATCTCCCCACCCCCCATCCCCCACCCCGATCCTCTCCCCATCCCCCCCATTTCCCCACCCCCCTGGTCCCCCCCCCATCCACCCACCCCATTCCCCCCGAGTCCCCACTGTTCCTCTCACCGCCCCATTTTCCCCCCCCATCCCCACCCCCAACCCCGCACACCATTCCCCCCCATTCCCCCGCCCCCATCCGCCCCCATTTCCCGCCCACCCCCTTCCCAGCCCCATTCCCCACCCCCCATTCCCCCCCATTCCCCACCCCCATTCTCCACCCCTCATTCCCCGTCCCCCATCCCCCACCCCATCCTTCTCCCCCCTTTCCTCTCACCCACACCCCCTCCCGCATTCCCCCCATCCTCTCCCAACCCCATCCCCCCACACCCATCCCCCTCACCCGATACCTCTCCCCCCATTTCCCGCTCACCCCATTCCCCCGCCCACTCCCCCCCCTTCCCCTCGCCCATCCTCCCCACCCCCCATTCCCACCCCGCTCTAAAAACCTAGCATCCCCCGTCCCCATTCCCCCCCCCCCATTCCCCACCACCCTCATCCCTACCCACCATCCCCCACCCCCATTCCCCACCCCATCCCACCCCCATCCCCACCCCCACCCCAGCCCTATCCCCCACCCCATCCCCACCACCCCATCCCCTCACCCCCATCCCCTCACCCCCATCCCCACACCCCCATCCCCACACACCCATCTCCTCACCTCCATCCCCTCCCCCCCCCCCCCCCATCCTCTCACCCCCATCCCCTTACCCCCATCCCCACACCCCCATCTCCTCACCTCCATCCCCTCCCCCCCCCCCATCCTCTCACCCCCATCCCCTTACCCCCATCCCCTTACCCCCATCCCCTTACCCCCATCCCCTCACCCCCATCCCCTCACCCCCATCCCCTCACCCCATCCCCTCCCCCATCCCCACCCCCCATCCCCCTCACCCCTCCCTCCCCCCCCCATCCCTCACCCTCTCCCCATCCTCCCCATCCCCCACCTCCATCCCCCACCCCATCCCCTCACCCCCAAGTCCCCCCCCCATCCCCTCATCCCCCATCCCCCCACCCATCCCCTCACCCCATCCCCCACCCTCCATCCCCCCAACCCCCATCCCCCACCCTCCTCTCCCCCACCCCCCACCCCTCCTCCCCCTTCCCCCCCCCATCCCCACCACCCCCATCCCCCCCCCATCCTCCCCACCCCATCCACTCCCCCCCCCATCTCATCCCCCCCATCCCCCACCACCCATCCTTCTCACCCCAAACCCCATCCTCCCCCCACTCCCCTCCCATCCCCCTCCCCCCACCCCACCCGCCCCCTCCCCCCCCCCATCCCCCCCCCATCCCCCCTCCCCCATCCCCCCTCCCCATCCCTCCCCCACCCCCCTCCATCCCCCCCACCCCTTCCCTCTCACTCCCATTTCCCCACTTCCCAAACCATTCCGCTCCCCCCCAAATTTCCCCCCCCATTCCCCCCCCCCATATCCCTCCACCCCCATCCTCTTCCCCCCCATTCCTCCTCCCCCATCCCCACCCCCCATTTCCTCTCACCCCCATTCCGCCCCCTTCCCGCCCCCATCCCCCCACCCCAATTCCCCCCACCCCCCCCATTCCTCCCACCCCCCATTCCGCCCACCCGCCATTCCCCCCGCTCCCTCCTTTCCCCACCCCCCATGCCCATCCCCCCACACCCATCCCCCCACCGCCATCGCTCTTCATCCGCATCCCCCCCACCCATCATCCATCACAACACCCCATCCAAGCCACCCCATCCCCCACCCCATCCCTCACCCCATCCCCCCATCCCATCCCCCAATCCCCATCCTCTCGAACCCCCATCTCCCCACCACCATCCTCTCGACCCCTCTCTCACCCCATCCTCTCATCCTCACCCCCACCCCATCCTCTTTCAACCCCATCCTCTTCACACCCCATCCCCCAACGCCATCCCCCCACCCCATCCTCTGCACCCCATCCCCACCACCCTATCCCTCACCCCGATCTCCCCGGCCCACCCCATCCCTCCCCCCGCCCCCATCCCATCCCCCCCCCCATCCCCCTCACCCAATCCATCCTCTCATACTCCCCATCCCTCCACCCCTATCCCCCCCACCCCCTCCCCCTCCACCCCATCCCCCACCCCATCTCCTCCCACCCCATCCTCATCACCCTCTATCCTCCAGGGCGCCCATCCCCCTCACCCCATCCTCTCACCTCACTCCATTCTCTCTCCCATCCCCCCAACCGCCATCCTCTCACCCCTATCCTCTCACCACCATTCCCCCAACCCCTGATGACATCCCCCCACCCCATCTCCCTACTCTGCCGCACTCCCACCACCATCATCTCCCCATACCACCACCCACACACTATCCCCCAACCCCATCCCCCCACCCCATCCTCTCACCCATCCCCACCGCAGTCACGCCCATCCCCTCCACCCCATCCCTCAACCCCATCACTCTCACCCAGCATCCCCCCAACCCCATCCCCCCCCCTCATCCCCCCCCCCCCTCGCCTCCCCCCCCCCTCCCCGTCACCCCATCTCTCTCTCCCCGTCCTCTCAACCCATCCCCCCACTCCCACCCCTCCCCCCCTCCCCCCACCCATCCCCCCCCTACATCCCCCCACCCCCACCCCCCCACTCCCCTCCTTCCCGGTCCCCCTCCCCCTCCCTCCCCATCCTCCTCGCCCCATCCCCCCCCCCCACCCCTCTCCCCCCCTCCTGCCCCGCCCCCCCTCCCTCCCCCCCCCCCTCCCCCCCCTTCCCCCCTCCCCTCCCGCCCCTCCCCCCCCCATCCCCGCCACCCCTCCTCTCACCCCATCCCCCCCCCTCCCCCTCTCCCTCTCCTCCTCACCCCGACCTACACCCTCATCCCACTCACCCCCTATCCCCCCTACCTCCTCCCCCCCACCCCATCCCCCCGCTCCCATCCCCTCACCCCATCCCTCCCCCTCTCTCCCCCCACCCCCCTCCCTCCCCCCCATCCTCTCACTCGCCATCCCCCACCCCATCCTGCTCTCTCCCTCCCCCCCAGCTGCCGCCATCCCCTCACCCCTCCCCCCCCCCCCATCCTCTCACACCATCCCCCCCCTACGTGGTGCCCATCCTCCCCCCCCCCCCCCCTCCCGCCCCCTCCCTCATCCATCCCCACAACCCGCATCCCCCTCCAACCCCATCTCCCCCTTCACCCACTCGCCCCCCCCCCATCCCCCCACCCCACCCCGCCTACCCCACCACCCCTCTCTCCCCCCCCCCCCCCCCCCCCCTCCCCCCCTCATCCCCCCCCCCCGCCCTCCCTCCCCCCCTCCCCCCCCCTTCCTCCTCCCCCCCTCCCCCCCCCCCCCACTCCCCCCCTCCTCCCCTCGTCTTCCGTCACACACCCCCTCCCCCCCCTCCATCCCCCCCCCCCCCCCCCCCCCCTCCCCTCTCCCTCCCCTCCCCCCCCCCCACCGCCTCCCCCCCCTCCCCTCCCCACCCCCCCCCCCCCCCCCTCCGCCTCACCTCCATCCCCCCTCCCTCCCCCCCTCCCCCCCCCATCACCCCCACTCCCAGTCGCCCCCACCCTCATCCCCCACCTATCCCTCCCCCCCATCCTCATCACCCCTTCCCTCCCCCCAAATCCCTGCCCCCATCCCCCCACCTCCATCCCCCCCCCACCCCCTCCCCTCCCCCCCCCCCTCCCCCTCCCCCCATTCCCCCAGCCCTCCCCTCCTCCCCCCTCCCTCACGTCCCCCCTCCCCCCATCCCATCCCCCTCTCCCCTCCCTCGTCACGCCCATCCCCCCACCCCATCCTCTCACGCCATCGGCCCCTCTCACCCCCCCCGCCCCCCCCCCCCTCCTCCCCCCCCCCTCTCTCTCCCCCCCTCGCCTCCCCCCCCATCCCCCACCCCATCCTCTCACCTCTCCCCTCCCCCCCCCCCCCCCCTCCCCCCCCTCCCCCCCCCCTCACCCTCCTTCCCCCTCCCCTCAGCTCCCCCTCCCTCCCCCCATCACCCCCCCCCCCCCCCCTCCCTCCACCCTCCCCCCTCCTCTCCCTCCTCCCCCTTCCTACCCCACCCTCCCTCCCCCCCCCATCCCCCGCCCCAACCCCACCCCCCCCCCCTCCATGCCTCGTCACCCCATCCGCCCCGCCCCCCACGCTCCCCCCCCCCCTCCCCCCTCATCCCCCCCTGCCCCCCTCCCATATCCATCTTCCTCCCCATCCCCCCCTCCCCCTCCCCTCACCCCAGTCCGCTCACCCCCTACCCCCGCCCCCTCCCCCCACCTCACCCTCCTCAACCCCCCCCCCACCCCCCCCCCCTCTCTCCTTCCGCCTCCCCCCACCGCGCCTCCCCCCCCTCCCCCCCCTCCCCACCATCCCTCCTCTCCCCCCCTCCCCCCCCCCTCCCCTCCCCCCCCCTCCCCCCCACCCCCCCCCCCCCTCCCCTTAGCCCCCCTCCCCATCCTCCCCCCCCCTCCCCCCCCCCCCCCCCCCCCTCCCCCGCCCCTCCCTCCCCCCCCGGATCCTCCCCCCCCCTGTCTCTCCCACCCCCCCTGCCCCCCCCCCTCCCTCCCCCCCCCCCCTCGCCCCTCCCCCTCCCCACTCCTCCCCACCCGCGCCCCCTCCCCCCGCCCCCCCCCCCTCCCCCCCCGCTCCCTCCCCCCCGTCCTACCTGAGTGTACTCCCCTCCCCGCCTCCCCTCACGCCCCCCCCCCACCCCATCCCCTCGCCCCCCCTCTCTGCACCCCCATCCTCCTAAGTCCTTTGATGCCCGTACCCCCCCCCCTCCCCCCCCCCTCTCCCCCCCCCCCCTCCCCACCCACTCCTCGCACCCCCATCCCCCCACCCATCCTCTCACCCGCAGGCCATCCCCCAATCGCCCCCCCCCTCCCCCATCCCTCCCACCCCATCCCCTCTCTCCGCCGAGTCCCCTCCCCCCACCCCGCCGCCTCCCTGCCATGCCATTTCGACCCCCCATGCCCCCGTCAGCCCACCCCCCCCCCCCTCCAAAAAAAAAAAACCACTCCCCCCCCCTCCCCCCCCCACCCCCCCTCTCCCATCTCCGCCCACCCCCTCCCACCTCCCCCTCTCCCTCCACCCCATCCCCCCCCCCCCCCTCCACCCTCCCACCCCATCCGCCTCCCCCCTCCCACCCTCTCCCCTCCCATCCCCCCCCCCCATCCTCATCCCCCCCCTCCCCTGCTCCTGCCCCTTTCCCCATACGCCCTCACCGCCGTCCCCCCACCCATCAGCGCCCCTGCCTCCCCATCCCCCCGCCCGAATCCCATTCCCCTCCCTCCCCCCCCTCTATCCCCCCATTGGACGCTCCGCCCTCCCCTCGGCTCCCCCCCCTCCCCCCCTCCCCCCCCCCGCATCCCCCCCTCCCTCCCCTCCTCCCTCTTCCCCCCCACCCCACTCCCTCTCCCTCCCCCGCCCCCCCTCCCCCCCCCCCCCCCCCCCTCCCCCCCATCTCCCCCCACCATCCCCCCCCCCGCCCCCCCCCCTGCCCCCCGCCTGCTCATCCCATCCCCCCTCCTCCATTCCCCCCCTCCCCCCCCGCCCCCCGCCCCCTCCCCCCGCCCCCTCCCCCCGCCCTGACCCAGCCCCCCCCCCCCTCCCCCCCCTCCCCCCCTCCCTCCCCCCACCCCCTTCATCCACCCCCCCTCCCATCCCCCCCCCCCCCCTCCCCCCTCCTCCCCCCCGCTCCCCCCGATCCCTCCCCCCCCCATCTCCCCTCACCATTATGCTGGATCATCCCCCCTACCCAATCCCCCCCTCCCCCCCCCCCACCCTCCCTTCATCCTCGCCCCATATGCCTCCCCACCCCATCCTCTCTACCCCACATTCCCGCCCTACCGCCATCCCCCCACTCCCATCTCCCCGACCCCATTTTTTTTCCCCCCCCCCCCCCCACCCCCCTTGAGTCCCTCCCCCCCTCCCCCGCTCTCCAGCCCCCCCCACCACTCCCCGCCCCCCCGCCCCCCCCCCCCCCTCTCCCCCCCCCCCGCTCCCCCCTTTGGCCCACCCGCCTCACCCCAGCCCCCAGTCCACCATCCTCTCCTCCTTCCTATATCCCATCCCCACCAAAACCCCTCTCTCTCCCACCATCCCCCCCCCCCATCCCCTCTCCCCCGGTTCCCGCCCCTCCCCCGCCCTCCCCCATCCCCACCCCCCCTCCCTCCCCGCACCTCGGTCCTCCCCCTCCTCCCGCTCCCCCCCATCCCTCGCCCACCCATCCCCCCTCTCATCCCATCCCCCCACTCCCCTCCTTCCCCTCCAATCCCTCCCCCCCCCGCTCTCCCTCCTACCCCCCCCCCCTTTCCTCCACCATCCATCCCTCCCTCCCCTCCCCCGCCCCCTCCGCTCCCACCGTCCCCTCCCCCTCCCATCCCCCCCCCTGGCCCCTCCTCTCACCCTCCCCCAATCCCCATCCCTCCCCCATCCCTCCTCCCCGCCAACCTCTCCATTCCTCCTCCCCCCCTTCCTCTCACCCCACCCCCCCCTCCTCCCTCCCCCTTTCCCCCACCTCCCTCCCCCCCCCCCTCCCTCTTCACCCCGATCCTCCTCATACCCCATCCCCCCTCGCCCCTCCCCCCCCCATCCCCCCCCCCTCCCCCCCCCATCCCCCCTCCCCACCCTCCACCTCCCATCCCCTCACCCCCACCCCTCCACCCCTCCCCCCCACCCTCCCTCACGCCTCTCCGCCCCCACCTCCCCCCCCCACCCCCCCCCCCCCCCCCCTCACCCCCCCCCCCCCCACCCCCCCCACTCCCTCCCCCCCCGCCCCCCCCCCCCCCCCCCCACTCTCTCCCCCCCCCCTCCCCCCCCCCACCCCCCCCCTCCCCCCACCCCCTGCCCCTCACCCCCCCCCCCCCCCCCCCCCACCCCCCCCCTCCTCCCTCCCCATCCCCCCCCCTCCCCCCCCTCCTCCCCCCACCCCTCCCCACCTCCCCCCCCTCCCCCCCCCTGCCGCACTCCCCTCCCCCCCCATCCCCCCCCCTCCCCCCCCCTCTCCCCCCCCCTCCCCTCCCACCATCTCTCTTCCCCCCCCCCCCCCCCAATCCCCTCCCATCATCTCCCTTTCCCCCACCCCATCCCCTCCCACCAGCTCTTTCTCCCCCACCCCGTCCCCACCCACCATCTCCCTCTTCCCCACCCCACATCCCCTCCCACCATCTCACTCCCCACCCCCCGTCCACACCCACCATCACCCTTCTCCCCCACCCCATCCTCTCTCACCATCTCCCTCTCCCTCTCCCCCATCCCCTCCCACCATCTCCCTCTCCCCCACCCCATCCCCGCCCACCATCTCCCTCCCTCCCCCACCCATCCATCCCCTCCCACTATCTCCCCCCCCCCCATCCCCTCCCACCATCTCCCTCTCCACCACCCCATCCCCTCCCACCATCTCCCTCTTTCCCACCCCATCCCCTCCCACCATCTACCTCTCCTCCCCCCCCCCCCCAACTCCTCCCACCATCTCCCTCTCCCCCCCCCCCTTCCCCTCCCACCATCTCCATCTCCCCTACCACATCTTCTCCCACCATCTTTTTCTCTCCCACCCCATCCCGTCATACCATCTCCCTCTTCCCCACCCCGTCCCCTCCAACCATCTCCCTCTTCCCCATCATATTCTCTCCCACATCTCCCTCTCCCCCACCCCATCCCTTCCCACCATCTCTCTCTCCCCCACCCCATCCTCTCCCACCATCTCTTTCTCCCCCAACCCCACCCCCTTGCACATCTCCCTCCCCCCCCCACCCCATCCCCTCCCACCATCTCCCTCTCCTCTCCATCCCCTCCCACCATCTCCCTCTCCCCCCCATCCCCTCCCACCATCTCCCTCTCCCCCACCCCATCCCCTCCCACCATCTCTTTTTCCCTCACCCCATCCCCTCCCACCACCCCCCCCCAATCCCCTCCCACCATCTCCTTCCCCCCCCATCCCCTCCCCCACCCCTCTCCCCACCCATCCCTCCCATCTCCTCTCCCCCACCCATCCCTCCCCCATCTCCTCTCCCCCCACCCCATCCCCTCCCACCATCTCCCTCTCCCCCACCCCATCCCCTCCCACCATCTCCCTCTCCCCCACCCATCCCTCCACCATCTCCCTCTCCCCACCCCATCCCCTCCCACCATCTGCCTCTCCCCACCCCATCCCCTCCCACCATCTCCCTCCCCACCACCATCTCCTCTCCCCCACCCCATCCCCTCCCACCATCTCCCTCTCCCCCACCCCATCCCCTCCCACCATCTCCCTCTTCCCCACTCCATTCCCTCCCACCATCTCCCTCTCCCCCACCCCATCCCCTCCCACCATCTCCCTCTCCCCACCCCATCCCCTCCCACCATCTCCTCTCTCCCCCACCCCATCCACCTCTACCATCTCCCCTCCCCCATCCCCTCCCACATCTCCTTCTCCCCCCCCATCCCCTCCCACCATCTCCCTCTCCTCACCCCATCCCCTCCACCATCTCCTCTCCCCCCCCCATCCCCT
Organism: Theodoxus fluviatilis; assembly: GCA_034096865.1. Lineage (NCBI taxonomy): Eukaryota > Metazoa > Mollusca > Gastropoda > Cycloneritida > Neritidae > Theodoxus > Theodoxus fluviatilis. The sequence goes on from JAWQFJ010010750.1 coordinate 9,369, forward strand.
CCCACCATCTCCCTCTCCCCACCCCATCCCCTCCCACCATCTCCCTCTCCTCCACCCCATCCCCTCCCACCATCTCCCTCTCCCCCACCCCTCCCTTCCACCATCTCCCTCTCTCTCCCCCACCCCACCCCCTCATACCATCTCCCTCTTCCCCCCTCCCCCATCCTCTCCCACCATCTCTTTCTCCCCCACCCCACTCCCTCGCACCATCTCCCTCTCCCCCCCCCATCCCCTCCCACCATCTCCCTCTACCCCCCCCCCCTCCCACCATCTCCCTCTCCTCCCCCCCTCCTCTCTCACCATCTCTCTCTCCCCCACCCCATCCCCTCCCACCACCTCTTTCTGCCACTCCCCGTCCCCTCCGACCATCTCCCTCTCCCCCCCCCCATCCCCTCCCACCATCTCCCCCACCCCTCCCACCATCCCTCTCTTCCCCATCCCATTCCCCCCACCATCTCCCTCTCCCCCACTCCATCCCCTCCCACCATCTCCTCTCCCCACCCCATCCCTCCCACCATCTCCCTCTCCCCCACCCCATCCCCCTCCCACCCCATCCCCTCTCCTCCCACCCCTCCCCCCCCCATCCCCTCCCACCATCTCCCTCCCCCCCCCCATCCCCTCCCACCATCTCCCTCTCCCCCACCCCATCCCCTCCCACTATCTGCCACTCCCCCACCCTATCCCCTCCCACCATCTCCCTCTCCCCAACCTCCTCCCACCATCTCCCTCTCCCTCTCCCCCTCGCCCCACCCTCTCCCACCATCTCCCTCTCCCCCACCCCACCCCTCCCACCATCTCCCTCTCCCCCACCCCATCCCCTCCCACCATCTCCCTCTCCTCCACCCAACCCTCCCACCATCTCCCTCTCCCCTCGCCCCACCCTCTCCCACCATCTCCCTCTCCCCCACCCCCTCCCACCATCTCCCTCTCCCCCACCCCATTCCCTCCCACTATCTCCCTCTCCCCCACCCACCCATGCGATCATAGGACGAAGGCCGACTGAAACTTGCGAGGACCTAAAAGCTGGAGGGATAAAAAAATTACGAAATTACGTCACGTTATTCTTCGACGTCACACATGCCAAAACTTGAGTCGGGACAGAGTTCCGTCCCTTGCAACACCAAAACGTAAAAACGTTAAAAAAAGTCACTTCAAAGTCAAATTTGGTCACGAAAAATACCCTACGACCCCTTCCCAACCGTCCTCTGGGCCGATGCCAAAAAGCAAAGCGATCGGCGAAACGGGCTCGGAGGAGTTCTTGCACAAAGTTTTACCTTTTGCGTATTAATATATAGACTAGCGGGTACCCGTGCTACGCACGGGATACTAAACTTATTAAAGAGTTCTAGTAAATCACTGCTGATGTGTGAATATTACTGTATGAGACCATTAAACAGATTTTATAGCATGTTTACATACAAACTCAGACTGACTTGGAAATACCAAACACATTGATAATAAAAGAAGAGTAAGTACTGTTACATGTTGAAAAGTGGATAAAAATAAAAGCTTTGTCCACAATATTTGGTACAATTATAACGTGTTGGTAAACTTCAATGTATTTGTAGTGGATGTGTATGAGAGAGAAGAGAGAGAGAAAAAAGAGAGAGAGAGAGAGAAGAGTTTAAAAAAATCAAACATCACAATCTGTGGTTGCAAAGCACGGCTAGTTTAATCTCCCTCTCCCCCACCCCATCCCCTCCCACCATCTCCCTCTCCCCCACCCCATCCCCTCCCACCATCTCCCTCGTCCCAACCCCATCTCCTCCCACCATCTCCCTCTCCCCCACCCCATCCCCTCCCACCATCTCTTTCTCCTCCACCCCGTCCCCTCCCACCATCTCCCTCTTCCCCCCCCCCCCGCCCCCCCCCCCCATCCCCTCCCATCATCTTCTTCTCCCCCACCCCATCCCCTCCCACCATCTCCCTCTCTCCCACCCCATTCCCTCCTACCATCTTCCTCTTCCCCACCCCATTCCCTCGCACCATCTCCCTCTTTCCCACCCCATCCCTTCCCACCATCTCCCTCTCCCCCACCCCATCCCCTCCCACCATCTCCCTCTTCCCCACCCCATCCCCTCCCACCATCTCCCTCTTCCCCCCCCCATCCCCTCCCACCATCTCCCTCTCCCCCCCCCATCCCCTCCCACCATCCCTCTCCCCCACCCCATCCCCTCCCACCATCTCTTTCTCCCCACCCCATCCCCTCCCACCATCTCCCTCTTCCCCCCACCCCATCCCCTCCCACCATCTCCCTCTCCCCACCCCTCCCCTCCCACCATCTCCCTCTCCCCCACCCCATCCCCTCCCACCATCTCCCTCTCCCCCACCCCATCCCTCCCACCATCTCCCTCTCCCCCACCCCATCCCTTCCCACCATCTCCCTCTCCCCCACCCCATCCCCTCCCACCATCTCCCTCTCCCCCACCCCATCCCCTCCCACCATCTCCCTCTCCCCCACCCCATCCCCTCCCTCCATCTCCCTCTCCCCACCCCATCCCCTCCCACCATCTTCCTCTCCCCCACCCCACCCCTCCCACCATCTTACTCTCCCCCACCCCATCCCCTCCCACCATCTCCCTCTGCCCCACCCCATCTCCTCCCACCATCTCCCTCTCCCACCCCCCACCACACCCCCATCCCCTCCCACCATCTCCCTCTCCCCCCACCCCATCCCTCCCACCATCTCTCTCTCCCCACCCCATCCCTCCCACTATCTCCTCTCCCCCACCCCATCCCCTCCCACCATCTCCCTCTCCCCACCCCCTCCCACCATCTCCCTCTCCCCAGCCCACTCCCTCTCCCACCCATCCCCTCCCACCATCTCCTCTCCCCCACCCCATCCCCTCCCACCATCTCCCTCTCCTCCACCCAACCCTCCCACCATCTCCCTCTCCCCTCGCCCCACCATCCACCATCTCCCTCTCCCCCACCCCCTCCCACCATCTCCCTCTCCCCCACCCCATTCCCTCCCACTATCTTCCTCTCCCCCACCCACGCATGCGATCATAGGACGAAGGCCGCCGACTGAAACTTGCGAGGACCTAAAAGCTGGAGGGATAAAAATTACGAAATTACGTCACGTCATTCTTCGACGTCACACATGCCAAAACTTGAGTCGGGACAGAGTTCCGTCCCTTGCAACACCAAAACGTAAAAAAAAAGTCACTTCAAAGTCAAATTTGGTCACGAAAAATACCCTACGACCCCTTCCCAACCGTCCTCTGGGCCAATGCCAAAAAGCAAAGCGATCGGCGAAAGGGGCTTGGAGGAGTTCTTGCATAAAGTTTTACCTTTTTTGCGTATTAATAATATATAGATTGTAATGGTTGTGTATGTTTGACCCTTGAGCATGTCTTAACTCATTGGTAAGGCGCTTTATAAATCCACACATTATTATTATTATTATTATTATTATTATTATTATTATTATTATTATTATTATTATTATTATTATTATTATTATTATTATTATTATTATTATTATTATTATTATTATTATTATTATTATTATTATGCACAGGAGCACGGCAGTGAGAATCGAGGTGAATTTTGCCCTGACTCCCCCAACGAGGAGGACGAGACTTTCGCCACCGCCCAAGCCGATACCCCACTCCAGTTGACGTGCAACAAGCAGAAACCGCGCCCTCCAACAGAAGACGCAGCAGATGACGTCAGCAACGACGTCTTCAAGGAAAGTGTCGTCAGCAAAGAGCAGCAACAGCAGCAGCTGGAGAAGTTGGAGCGACAGCTGCAAGAGAAGGAGCACGAGAGGCAGAATCTGCAGAAGAAGCAACAACGGAAACAGCAGCAGCAGGAGGAGGAAGAGGGGCATGAGAAGCAGAATCAACAACAGCAGCAGCAACAACGGAAGCAGCAACTGCAGCAACAGCCCGGACAGCCAACGCAGGCAAAGTGTGAGGCCGATGACCAAGCCAAGGGAAGGAAAAAGCGGCTGACGAGTTTTTTCCACAGGGAGCTGGAGTTCCTGGAGGACAGGCTGGGCCTGAAGTCGCACGCTGCCCTCACGGCGCACGACGACGTGACCCGATCAGAGGCGAGGAACACGCCGGAGTCCCTGGTTTATTCCCCTTCTGTCCGCCCCTGGGAGTCTGGCCCGCGAGAGGACGGCATGTCCCTGACCCGCGTGAAGCAAGAACTCGACGTTGGTGACGAGGATGAGATGTTGTCCAGCCCTACCGTGAAAGAGAAGGTCGTGGCCATGGAAAGGAAATTCACTTCGGGCCAGAAATCGACCTTGCCCCGGGCCACGGATCGTAAAGAAGTCAAGGCTGAGATAGACGGCAAGAGGCAGGACAAGGAAACGCCTGTAGCAGCCGTCTCCGTGAAGCTGGCGGAGGGACCCGAGGACTACGACGACTCGCCGTGTTTCCCCGAGGTTGTCGTGCGAGACGCGATGAGAGCGAGCGGCAGCTGCTGTCCCCTGGAAAAGGACGCCGCCATTTTTCTGTCCGGAGTCCTCAGCTTCCTCCTGTCCAGAATCCTGGGGCCTGCGGGACACGTGGCGCGCGGATGCAGCCGCACCATGATAACTCCCAGTGACCTCGCACAGCTCGCCCACAGCGACCCTGACGCCCAAGAACTTCTCCAGACCATGCTCCAGGAAGGAGGGGAACGGAGAGAAAGTGACCAGTCTTCAGATGGCGAGACTTCATCGAGCCAGGACGAAGAGGATTCCACCGCAACGGAGGAAACGTCGGGCGATGACGACGAAAGTGACGACGGTACCCGAGGAGGCAGAAGAGATCGTCGCAACGACGACTCGCAGTCCGCGTTTCCTGTGGAGGTGCTGCGCAAGAGGTTCATCGTAACCGAAAGCTGCTGTCCCCTGGAGCAGAGGGGAGCCATGTACCTCTCGGGTGTCCTCCAGTCCCTGGTGGCGAGGATCCTCGGGGACGCAGGCAAGTTTGCACGGCAGGAGGACCGCGCCATGATCACTCCCGCAGACCTCGCGGTGATTTCTCAGAGCGACAAGGAAGTCCACCAACTTCTTCGAGGCGTGCTGCAGTCTCACGCTGACCAGGTAACGAACGTCGTCGACCTGTCCTTTTCGGGGGAAAGCCAGGCAACAAGGAGAGAAGACGATGACAGTTACACCGATGACGATGATACAACAGACGACGATGATGTGTACACCGACGAAGAAACCTCCACTGCCTCTGCAGATGAAGACTCGTGTAGCTGGGACTCATTGACCGATGAAGGCGATTCTTCCGAGGACGACGAAGAGACCGCATCTGTTGAAAATGATACGAGCAGCTCTGGGGATTCTTCTGGAAGCGACGAGAGCTCTACCGACTCCTACAGCCTTTCTTTCAGCGAAGACGACGACACGGAAGATTCCGACAGTTTCTCACGTTCGACCGGACCCAAAGAGGTCGACATCTCGCCCAGGCCCAGGAAGAAACCAGCCTCCGGGTCTGCCGACAGTACCACGCGCAGCCGTTACGCCGCCAGGACATATTCTGGTGGTGGTGGTAAACTGAAGGCGACAGAGCAAACAATGAAAATTTCGCCCAAGGTTGCGAGGTTGAAGTCTTACAAAACTGAGAAACCCAACACCGACGACCTGATAGGAAGCTGGAAGAAGCAGCCTGGAGGCAAAATCTCCAACGAAGATGACGAGCAGAAGTCGAGCGGATCGAAGCTTCAAAAATTGCGAGCCACAAGGGCGGGGAAGTCCGCTTCTCCAGAGGAACCGTCTAAAGATGAAGTCAAAGAGGGAACAGATATGGGCAAAGGAAAGCCTCTCAAATCCCTGAGCTTGAGCAAGGTGAAGAAACCCAAGAGAAAGAGTTTGCTGAAGGCGTCGCCGGAGAAACCAGCAGCGGAAAAAAAATCGGCAAAGTCAACTCCGAAGAAATCGTCCGATTCGGAACTGGAAGGATCGTTTTCTTCTGAGAGGGAAGTCGATAGAGATTTCACCGCGAGTTCCAAAACTCGTTGTGGGAAAAACAAAACAGACGGACCCACGGTCGTTGACACCGCGAAGGTCAAATCCCCTCCGTCCAAATCAATGACACAAGAAGTCAAAGGGGAAACTCAGTCAAAAGTCTCCATGACAACTTCGCCCGCAGTCAACGAACATTCCAAAATTCATCCGAGCGGAACAGAGCCCAAGGAGCCTAACGCAGCTTCCACGACGCAGAACCGACGGTCCAACAGGAAGGCAGCGATGGCGGCATCACTTTCACTGGGAAAGACGGCGTCCCCAGAAACGAACGCCTCTCCCCGGGAAAAACCGCCCGCGAAGAGCCGCACTGCAAAGACAGCCGCGAGTTCAGCTTCCTCAAAGGGGAATGCCAAATCCAAGCAGAAACCTCCTGCAGGTGGCGCCACTGGAAGCTGCTGTGGGGTGGCGGGCTCCACCGCCAAGAAGTCGAGGAAGAGGGGCGAGGGACCCGAAGGCGACTCCCCGCCACCCAAGGGACAGGCGGGTACAGGGAGGAAGCCTGCGACTGGCACGAGGCAGCCCAGACGCGCTCCCAAGTCAAAGGCGGCCTCCCCTGCCCCTCCTTCATCCGCGGGAGATAACGTGGCGTTGGCACCCTCCTCTCGGAAGTCCAAGCGTGGCGGAAAACTCGATCCCACCCCGGGAAAGAAACAGGGAACCGACTCCAACGAGAAGTCCATTTGCGAGCTTGGAGGCAAGAAACCGGACCTCCTCATCGATCTGCAGGCTTCTGAGGATGGCTTTGCCTCTATCCCCACCATCAAGATCAGGAGGAGGACGAGTGTGTCGGGTCTGCTCAAGGGTCTGACTCGGGCAGGCACGTTTCCACGCAAAGGCTCCTCGACCCCCACCACGAAGACCAAGGCAGGCCCGGTGAAGAAGTCAGGCGGGATCTCCGACAGCTTCAAGGTCGTGAAGGACGCTTCCTCTACTGCTGGAACAGCTGCCGCAGCCAAAAAAAATAGCGCAGGGACTGGGGGGAAGACGAAAAACGCGCCTCAGAAACCAGGGGTAGAGAGAGTCTTGGCCGACAGTGACGGCGCCATCACCGCGCAGAAGGCAAAGTCTACAGCCACGAGGAAGAAGGCTGGCAAAGCATCTGACGACCTCCCTTCCCAGAAAGCTTTGTCTTCTCCTGCTACTACTATCGCTACCACCGCTTCCGCTGCCGCCACCACTACTTCTGTTTCCTCTACCACCGCTTCCGCTGCCGCCACCACTACTTCCGCTTCCGCTGCTACCGCTGCCGGCACCACTACTTCCGCTTCCGCTGCCACTGATTTCGGTGCCGCCACCAGCGTTTCCGGGCCCGGTAGAACGAGACGTGGGAGGGCAGGAGCTCGGAAGGGGCTTGCCCAGCAGGCGACGTCGCCGCAAGCCTCTGCCTCAGCTGGCGCGACTTCCACGCCTCCCAAAGGCAAAGGCGCCGAGAGCGTTTCCGCCAAACCTCGAGGAAGGAAACCGGCAGCTGCGAAGAAGGACGCGACTGAGCCAGCCCCGGATCCGAGCATCAAGCTGGGGACAGGCGGGGCAGCAAGGAAGGGGCGAAAGCGGGACAATGACCAGGGGTCAAGTTCTCCGCGAGCTTCGGTCCGGACGAAACGGAGACCCACGGTGGCTGAGGGGTCGCCAAAGAAGGGGACGAGGAGGAAGAATGAAACGGCTTGGAATCCGTCTCCATAGTCTCCCTACACAGTAAAGATGGAAGAGGGTGGAGGAATGTGTTCCCCCCCAAAGCGCTGCCACGCTAGAACTTAAATGACCTCCCACGAAAGCAAGGTAAATTGATTAGTCCTTTCCAGCTACTTGCCAAGTTTCATGTCTGATCCCCCAAAGACAGTTTTGATGTGAGATTTACAATGACCTGCCATTGCTGCATAAGATGAAACGGCTTAGACAGGCAGCAGTATTATAAAAAAACCACTTTGTTTACGAAATACATTTGAGGGAGAACGAGTTGATTCGATGTACTTATTTTGTTGAAATGTTTGCGATTTATTCCGTGGTTTGTTCCCCCTGTGGGTTGGGGGTTAAAAGAATAGACCCACCGTGTCTCTCGACACGATTCGTAAGAGGCGAATAAATAGAGACATTGTGAATTGAATTGTGCTTACACTGAATTAGTCTAGTGATTTTCATGCATAATGGCCATGTACACCCTACAATGTCTGGTAGGCCATAAAACTTCATCCATCCATCGATCTGTGAGTGGTTGGTTTCATTTGTTTCTGCCATGTTGCTTTTTTCAGCGTGGTTTTCTTTGTTCCTTAATTTATTTCATGTGCCCTCGGCGTTTCGAGGTACACATTTTGTGTAGTTTTTCTTAGAAGTTGCAAAAACGGCATCTTCTCATTAATTTTCCTTGGCTCGCATTGCTACACGCAATGAATTTTCAAGAAACGTGCCACTTTTATTTTAAACTCCAAATATTGTTCATGTTAGTTAAATCTATTCCGTAAGCACTACACGATCATCTTTGTTTCAGTGTGCTTACTATCGTTCTGTTGTTTCTTCGTGACGTTTCTTATTTGTCGTCACTACCCTTGATTGCCACTGCGGCTTTTCATATCCGCCGCATTGTGTGCTTGTTGACATACATGTTGAGACGGTCAAGCTTCCCGGCCAGACTAGTCGATGATCAATTTACGGGTGTTGCAGATTTTCAAACTTGATATTCAGCCTCTATTCACGCTTGCCCTCCCCCTGTGGGTTGGAGGTCAGAATAGACCCACCGTGACATCCTTCGCGGTTCGTAAGAGGCGAATAACTAGAAACGCCGTGACTTGATTTGTGTTTACTCTCAACTGGTCTAGTGATTCTCGTGCTTACTGGCCTTGTATAGCCTACAAAGGTTGATATATAGGCCGTAAAACTACGTTCATCCACCACCCATCGTCACGCTCGCCCAGTCTGGGAAAAGTTCAGACATTCGTGTAAGAGCTGATACTGCAGATTACCATCCGTGTAAAGATGATGTAGGCGTGGCCAAATCGTGATTTGTTAGTCCCCCCCCCTCCCCCAATTTATCAATCCACACATTATTATTATTATTTATTTGGAAGTTTGTGTATTTTGGTTTTCTCGTTTCGTTTGTGTTGAGGTTAGACCATACTTTGTGTCACTCATTTGCTCACTCTGTCCAGATAGTTATGTGGACAATTTTGGTTTTTGTACAACGTCGAGTTTTCAATTCAGTAATCGAGGACCGTTAAATGTTTGCTCCGTGTAAAATTAACGTCGTGTCCACAACCAAGTTTCTCTATCTCTCTCTCCGGAGAACATGTTAACTATCTCGTTCCGCAGACCCGCCATTTTGTCTATAGGCCCAACACGCTGCGTTCATTGCCGTTGTGGAGAGCTGCGCGTTTGTCTGTTTCGCCTTCAGTGATTAAAACATTTCTGACAGCCGTTGGGTCGTTATCTGTTACTGTGATCAGCCACGACACCGCGTCATCATCGCCTGTCATCGGACGTCCTCGCAGCAGACGGCAAACGGATGAAGGGAGAAAGCGCGCGTCGGGCTGGCAATTCGAGGCGACATCTGAACGCCCTTCTGCCAACACGCTGCCATCAACTCTGTTCTCAGCAGCGCAGCCTGTCGTCAATAGCGCCTCTCGGGCGAGGGAGGCAGCCTCAATAGCGCCTCTCGGGCGAGGGAGGGATCAGCCTGTCGCCAATAGCGCCTCTCGGGCGAGGGAGGGATCAGCGTGACGCCAATAGCGCCTCTCGGGCGAGGGATCAGCGTGTCGCCAATAGCGCCTCTCGGGCGAGGGAGGCAGCGTGTTCAGCTTTGCCTGTTGATGTGCCTTTCACCGACACAAACTGTGTGGGAGTTTTGTAAGAGAACGCTTCCACACGCTCCATTTGATTGCAACAGCGATTGCTGTGAGCACCTCACGCGCCGAGAGAGGAGCTTGGCAGCACTCTGTCTTGGGTCATTAGTTCTGTAAAGCTCAGTTCTGCTCTGATTGTGATTATTCATCGAGGTAGGCCTACTCCTTGGGCAACAATTTCATTTTGAATTTGTTCGTCCGTAAGTCTCTCTCTCTCTCTCTCTCTCTCTCTCTCTATATATATATATATATATATATATATATCTCTATCTCTCTCTCTTGTTCCCTGTCAGGAGCTTGTAATAGCTCTATAGATACTGGCCACGGATTTGCAAGAGCGATATTTTCCCCGACAGTTTGCTAGAGTGTATTTGCTACTTTTTTTTCATGTTTGTCACTCCATTAAAAGTTTGATTGAAAACGCGACGAGAATATGCACGTCCGTGTAGGCCCTTTCAAAACCTGTTCAGCAACTTGAAATCGGGTGGATTTATTCGTGTACACACGTCGCAACGGCTGATGTGCCTTTCCCCACTCTGTCCCTACACAGTGGGGTGGGTAGGGGTGGCAGTGGGGTGGGTAGGGGTGGTAGTGGGGTGGCAGTGGGGTGGGTAGGGGTGGCAGTGGGGTGGATAGGGGTGGCAGTGGGATGGGTATGGGGTTGTGGTGGGGTGGGTAGGCGTGGTAGTGGGGTGGGTAGGGGTGGTAGTGGGGTGGGTAGGGGTGGTAGTGGGGTGGGTAGGCGTGGTAGTGGGGTGGGTAGGGGTGGTAGTGGGGTGGGTAGGGATGGTAGTGGGGTGGGTAGGGGTGGTAGTGGGGTGGTAGTGGTCTTGATGCATATGTGCCACGGGTGCAACACACGTACGTGTGCATAAAAACCTAACGCGCGCTTGGGTACACACTAGAATGCGTCTATACAAGCACACGCACACACGCGCGCGCGCGCATACACGCACACAAATTCGCGCATACACACAGACACGCACGCAGCACACACACACACGCATGTAAAAACGCACAAATACGCGCACACATACACGCATGCACACACACACACAGACACGCACGCAAAACACACGCACACACACGTATACACGTACACACACGTACACGCACACAAATGCGCACGTGCGCACATATACACACACACACATACACATTGCTGTGTTGATGTAACCATATTTCAATTTCCCTCTTTGTCCCGTCCTGTCGCTACCTCTCAGATTAAATCGGTGGAGTGGGAAAATGTGTGTGTGTGTGTGTGTGTGTGTATACGTGGGTGTATTATGTGTGTTTTATATGTGTGTATGAATGAATGAATGAGAGAGAGAGAGAGAGAGAGAGAGAGAGAGAGAGAGAGAGAGAGAGAGAGAGAGAGAGAGAGAGAGAGAGAGAGAGATTGTTTTAAAAGTCTAGGATTACTCGAAGCTGAAGATAAATAGTTTATCTTTACAGTGGATCCTTACAAATAAAATACGAGTGGAAAAGAGAATTGATCAGACTGCCAAGAAAGAGGAAACTGCGAGACCCAAAGAAACGAAAGGAGTAGACATAGGGTGGGGATAGGGGTGAGGGGGGGGGGGTGGAGCGGAGGGTGTGTGTGGAGTGGAGGGGGGGTGGAGCGGAGGGTGTGTGTGGAGCGGAGGTGGGGGGTTTGGGTGGAGCGGAGGGGTGTGTTATGGGGGGGGGGGGGGGGTTGGGTGGAGCGGAGGGGGGGGGGAGGGGGAGGGGGCGACTAAGATCAGCGTGGGAGCAAATAGTGGGTGGAATGTCAGAAACTGTGAGCATGGCAACGCATGTTGATGCAGGTGGTGCTGATAGAAAAGAAAAGAGAACGGGAAGGGGAGAAGGAGGGATCTTTTACAGGAGGGAAAGAGGTAGGAATATCATAGGAGACGGTGGCACGAGGCAGGCAGGCAGACAGACAGGCAGACAGGCAGGCAGAGACAGATGTAGGCAAGGCAGACAGAGAGGCAAGCAGACAGACGGACAGGCAGGCAAACACGCAGCTAGAACTACACATGCGCGCGCGCGCACACACACGCACAAGCACGCACGCACACACACACACACACACACACACACACACACACACACACACACACACAGGGCCAGAGACACAGAGAGAGAGGGGTGGGGTGGGGGTAGGCCCAAAGGACACAGAATGTGGGCGGTACGTGGCCCACAAGATGGGGAAGGCATTTGAGAAGGGGAAAAGTCAAAGTTCAAAGGCGGGGATAAGACACATACAGACGCTGCCGTTGCTGCAGGAGGTGGAGGTGCTGGTGGAATGTGGGCTGCTGGAGCTGAAGGCAGCAGCAAGAATGTGCAAAGGGGATGGTGAATTTCTCAGAACTCGGGACGACTGAAGAGACGGTCCTCAGCACAGCTGATACAAAGAAGGTTGTAGTGAAGACATATCGAGAGGAACCCTGACGTCATCATTATCGCCTCCCCCTACGTCCAGTGGGGTGGTCATGACTGTTGTGGCTGGCATCCTTGGGATGATACTTCCATACAGTGGTGGTGACGGTGACAGTAAGCGCGTATTTGTACGTAGTATCAGCGGTAGTAGTGGGGGCGGTGTATTGGTATTGGTGGCAGTTGTGGTGGCGGCCGTGTTTTGATGGTGTTAGTGATGGAGGTGGTGATGTTGATGGTGTTAGTGATGGAGGTGGTGATGTTGATGGTGATAGTGGAGATGCAAGTGGTGGTAGTGATGTTGATGGCGGCCGTGCAGATAAGTTTGGAATAGTGATGGAATGTTTGTGGTAACAATACTGGAGACAGAGGTGGCGGTTGTTGTTGATTGAGGTGACGGTAGTTGTGGTGTCGATAGTAGTGATGGTGGATGTGGTTGTGGATTTATGATGGTGATGGTGGATGTGGTTGTGGATTTATGATGGTGGTGATGGATGTGGTAATGGTGGTTGTGAAAGGGGTGACGGCGGTAGACGTGATACGGTCTAAGGTAATTGTGACACAGGTTAACTCTGTGAAAGTGAAAGTCGTAGAGGTGGAAATTGTACAGGAGCCGTTCTTTGCATTTTCACACTCCGGGTTTGTGATGCGTTGCTCTTGTGACTGTGTCGCGGTAACTGTGCTGTCGGCAGTAGCAAGGTCACTGATGACAGACAGACGTAAACACGACACAAACGTTAAAATGGGTTGCTGTGACTGTCCTGTTTATGGGAGTTGATGTAATCGCCATGGTGACAAACAGGGCGAGGACGGAATAAAATGACAAGCCCTTGTCGCCATATGTGACGTCATTGGACACGCGGGCTGCAGCAGCTGCGGCCCTGGGTGGGGATGATTGCGCCACAGCTCAAAACTCCCGAGCATCCTCATCCGCGTGAGACACTGCGTCAGACAGGTAAAATTATCCCACCTGATCGATAATCATCGAACTGGGAAGCGCACGCGCGCGGCCACCTGGCGGCTGTGATGGAGAAGGGCGTGACTGGCCGCCATTTTGGCCGGAGTGGAGTGGTGTGGAGTGGTCATCTCTTGCGTAACACCGTCTGCCTTGATGTCTCCAAGCAGAGAGCGGACGAGCTTGAAGGCCAGCTTGAGAGGGCTGGAGATGCGTGCGTGGGATGGTGAGAGAGGGACTGGGGAAATTGGCACGTCGTCAACATCGAAACATGGAAGGAGGAAAAAACGCTCGTCGGGTGTGTGTGTGTGTGTGTGTGTGTGTGTGTGTGTGTGTGTGTGTGTGTGTGTGTGTGTGTGTGTGTGTGTGTCTGTGTGTGTGTGTCTGTGTGTATGTGTGTGTGTGTGTATGTCTGTGTGCGTGAGTGTGTGTGTCTGTGTGTGTATGTGTGTATGTGTGTGTCTCTGTGTGTGTCTCTGTGTGTGTGTCTGTGTGTGTGTATGTCTGTGTGTGTGTGTGTGTGTGTGTGTGTGTGTGTGTGTGTCTGTGCACAGTGCGTGTACATGATTGCAGGAGGAGGTGTGGAGACGGTTGAAGAGAACGTTGAGCATGGGTGCGTGGATGTGATAGACATGCAGAGAGAGAGAGAGAGAGAGGGGGGGGGGGGGGGAGGGGGGGGAGGGGGGGGGGGGAGAGACGGATGGGCGGGCGGTAGGAGGCCACACACACACACACACACACACAGAGACAGACACAAACACACACACACATGCACACACATACGAACACATGCACGCGCGCACGCAGGCAGGCATATCAACCAACCAACAAACTACAAACACGTGACAAACTATTCCCATCACACACCATCAAGCAAGACGCGCACAGTGGACCCGAAAATCAATGGAGACGAAAGCGTGGGGACTTTCTGTCTGCCACGCTAACATCGACCTGTGTCATCTTCCTTCCACGTCTCAAACAGACCGCTCGTCCAGTCCCGCCTGCCTGTCCGCGTGCGTGTAGTGTACGTGCAGTGTAGTGTACAGGGTTCGTACAGGTCATGGAAAACCTGGAAAGTCATGGAATTTGATTTTTCATTTTCCAGGCCTGGAAAGTCATGGAATTTCAACTTAGGTCATGGAAAGTCATGGAATTTAAGAAAGAAAAAGAAAGAAAGAAAAAAAGACGTTTTCTAGGCTGTGCTTCGCGCGATACTCTCAATCTAATTTTAAACGCTGAGCACGTCAGGAAAACGTGCCCTTGCATCCCATTGGTTAATTCTGAAGGCTCGTGTGCCTTCTGCTTCCTGATTGGTTCTTTGGCTAGGTGACCTCGTTTCATTTCCACGCCGGTCCGGTCAGTTGGTTCAAACGAGGACAGAGTGAAAAGAGCTTGTTTTGTTTGTGGTGCAGTGTTTCTTTGAGAATCAGATTATCATCATGCCTGGAAAGTGTCGCTTTCAAGACTCTTGGACAGGAGACCCTGAATACCGTGAGTGGGTCATGCGAGCGAGAGTGGATGGGATGGCAAAGTGCCGATTTTGTGAAAAAGACTTTGATGTATCCAACATGGGAGCGGCAGCGTTGAAAAGCCACATGAAAAGTGTCGCGCACCAGGCGCGTGCTAAAAAACACCAAGAAGAAAAGAGCAAACGTCAAACACGAATATCAGATTTTGTTCAAACTGCAAAAAATGCTGAGACAGAGAGTGCTTCAAAGGTGGTGGTTCCAGCTGGCGCTGCTACGCCGGTCGAAACTAGGCCTGCACCCACTGGCAGTGGCAGTAGATCTACTGGGATTGACACTTTCTTGACAACAGAGGTCACACTGAAAGCAGAAATTTTGTGGACTTTGAAAATGGTCATCTCCCACTTCTCATTCTCCAGTACCAAAGGAATGAACGAGCTGTTCCGTCGCATGTTTCCCGACAGTGTCATCGCCTCCAAGTTTGCCTTGAGTGATAGCAAAGCCCGGTACTTGACAACTTTTGGTCTGGGTCCACATTTCTTAGACATGCTCAAGGCAAAGGCCCGGTCTTCTGATTCTTTGGTGCTGCTCTTTGATGAGTCCCTGAATGCTGAACTTCAGAAGAAACAGCTGGATATCCATGTCCGATTTTGCTATTTACCATTTGGCGCTGGATCGAAATGGCGACCGCATGTCTGTTTCAAAATGTTGCTGTAATTTGGTCAAATATAGTTTTGGTTTAATTAGAATAGCTTAAATATATCATATTCAAGAAGGGGATAACGATATATATGCTCATTTCTAAGCCATTTCGAAGACATTAGCGCTATTTCGGTAAATAGCATGACCGTCAAAATCGCACAATGGCGAGTAAGAGCGTGACAGCGCAGATGCGATTTTGACGGACAAATCAGCTGAAATCGGTTAGTTTATTGGGGTTTTCGTTTCAGTTTATGCTACAACAATCATTTAGGAAGATATTTATTGCAATATTTTGCACATATTGGAAAAAGTATTGTAGAACTCGGGACCTTCAGCGAGTGCTAAATAGACGCCGCACGCGATGTTCGAAGAAATTTCATCAGACCGGAAGTGGCCGTCGGTTCGATAGAATCCACTTTTTCTAGGATTCGCACATATCAATAACACAAAATACCAATGAAACATGAAAGATGAAAGTCTTTCGGAGTTGTCTAATTTTTTTAAACTAGTGGTAGGATTCCGTGGTAATTTGTATCAAATCTTTGCGCTATTACAGTACTAGCCAAAATGCACTCGGCAATACCACTTCACTTTCATGGCTAATTGTGGACAATCCACAAAATATTGTGAATAAAAACAAGAATGAAAGTTGTTTATGAAGCAGAAGGTTTCAAGAACATGTGTCGTGTAGTTTTGTGTTAATCCGTCTTATTTCCGCTGAGAACATACAAGCCGATTACGTAAAAAAAATCCCTCCGCCACTACCGACTCGCGGTGGCTCGACGGAGTTTGCATTTCGCGACTCGGGTTGGTCTCTTCTAAACACTCGTCCGTCGAAGTTTCTCATTTGATCAAGTTGAAACTTTACTACTCATTAGAGGAAAGATTGCTCTTTCGTTCGGTGTATGTTTGAACTTCCGGTGCAAATCGAAAGACGAGTTATGGATGAAAGTTCGAACGTCATCGGACATTTATTTAAAATTTGCTCACTCCCGCTTTTCCGATCAATTTCGTATAGACACCCTCGGATTCTACAAGATTTCCCCCTTCCAACGCTATATTCGATGTTAATGTACGATGAATCTACTTTTTGTCTAGCTCCCGGATTGTGCGCTTGAAAGGAGAAAACAGGCGGAAGTTTTCCACCTGTTTGTGTGTACATCGGACCGCAATTGCTTTGTGTAGACGCGTGCTCGATTACCACATTCAGCGTGCGTTAATCGTTGAAGCACCAGACAATTTGGGACAAAAGTATCATCATTTTAAGGAGTACTTGTTTGAAAATTTTCTGCATTTGTCAGTTTTTGAATCAATCTGCTGTAAAAATTATAAAAAGAAATAGATTTTTTTTACAACGGGTGTATTGTGCGTGAGTTTGGTCATGCGCCATACA
Source organism: Theodoxus fluviatilis (assembly GCA_034096865.1). Taxonomy (NCBI): domain Eukaryota; kingdom Metazoa; phylum Mollusca; class Gastropoda; order Cycloneritida; family Neritidae; genus Theodoxus; species Theodoxus fluviatilis. The sequence goes on from JAWQFJ010010750.1 coordinate 26,113, forward strand.
CTTTTCTCTTTAAAATTGTCATGTATCACAGTACGCTAGGTCATGGAAAATGTTGTTGAAGGTCATGGAAAGTCATGGAAAAGTCATGGAATTTTGTATCTAAAAACCTGTACGAACCCTGAGTGTAGTGTACGTGTAGTGTAGTGTACGTGTAGTGTACGTGCAGTGTAGTGTACGTGTAGTGTACGTGCAGTGTAGTGTAGTGTACGTGTAGTGTAGTGTAGTGTACGTGTAGTGTAGTGTACGTGCAGTGTAGTGTACGTGTAGTGTGCACTCCCCTGGTGACGCACGCTCGATAAGGAACAGGAGATTTGTTGTGGCGTAATCCCCAAGAGGACTCGAGTTACTTAGTCGGGTGGATCCCACGCCATCAGGGTCGGGTGGATCTCACGCCATCAGGGTCGGGTGGATCCCACGCCGTCAGGATCGGGTGGAGTCTGGAATTGCTGTGAAGTTCGCAGCCGTAACATGTTGAAGCTTTCCACGTAAAAATGAGTACCCTGCATGTAGGTAGTGGTGGCTGAACTGATGTGGCGGGGATGCTGCGGTGTGTTCAGTTGAGTGCTGAGAATTCGAATGGTCTTTAAAATCAGTTGGTGGGTGGATGAGTGAGTGAGTGCGCGACGGAGCGAGTGAGTAAATAGATGAGCGTGTGTCTGTGTGTTTGTGTATGTGTGCGAGTGCGTGTGTGCGCGCGCGCATCTGTGTCTCAGACAGACAGACAGACAGACAGACAGACAGACAGACAGACAGACAGACAGACAGACAGACAGACAGACACCGAGACAGAGAGAGGTATAGAGACAGGTGCTGTTTACATATGAGGAACTAAAATGCAGGGCCCGTATTCACAACGGCGATTTATCGGCGATTTATGTTAACTCCGATTTATCTCTAAACTCAGACGATTCCAACTGCATGTTCCGCTCTCCCTTGGCTGGAAACCAGTATATATAGCAAAGCGCAACCTAGGATCCTCTGACGAGCGTCCCTTATCTAACCGATCAAGATAACGCGGGGCTAGGGAATAAATCGAGTGTTAAAAAGATAAATCGCCGTTGTGAATACGGGCCCAGGCAACTAGATGTACTTTTGACGCAAGCGGGCACATCCTGTAGATGACATTGATGCTGTACGAGGCAGGTTCGCGGATCTGGTGAGCTACGCACTGCCTGGGGGCGGATATACCCTGGACTAATTAGTCGTGATTTATGGTCAAGGCGCGACATATTTCATCCAAGTTCGGTCATCGAAATCACTCCTCCTCCTGTGATGAATCATGAACTGCCAAGGTTTCTCGCCCGGAGTGGTTTGTGTTTCACAAGGCTGTTTCCTGTTGACCTCTTAAAACCCCTCCCATCTTAGCATAGATCGAGGCTGAGTGATCGAGCTACTCACCACCACCATCACATACCCCCCCCCCCCCCCCCCCCCCCCGCCCGAATCCCTCCCTTTGCCTGCGGCGTACCGCAATTGCTGACGTGATATCGTATGTTTAGGGAAAATTGATTTATTTTCCGGGGGAAATTTCACTCTTTACCGTTTAATTTCTGCATCAGCCAAAGTTTAATTGTCATCCTTCTCTTCTGTTTTCATTTGACCTTCCACTCTCTGTCTCTCTCTCTCTCTGTCTCTCTCTCTCTGTCTCTCTCTCTGTCTCTCTCTCTGTCTCTCTCTCTCTGTCACGTCTGTGTCTCTCTCTCTCTCTCTGTCTCTCTCTGTCTATCTCTGTCTCTCTCTCTGTCACGTCTGTGTCTCTCTCTGTCACGTCTGTGTCTCTCTCTCACTCTCTGTCTCTGTCTCTCTCTGTCTCTCTCTCTCTCACTGTCTCTCTCTCACTGTCTCTCTCTCTCTTTCTCTGTCTCTCTCTCTGTATCTCTCTCTATCTCTGTCTCTCTCTCTCTCTCTGTCTCTCTCTGTCTCTGTCACTCTGTCTCTCTGTCACGTCTGTGTCTCTGTCACGTCTGTGTCTCTCACTCTCTGTCTCTCTCTCACTGTCTCTCTCTCACTCTCTCTCTCTCTTTCTCTGTGTATCTCTCTCTATCTCTGTGTCTCTGTGTCTCTGTCTCTCTCTCTCTCTCTCTCTCTCTCCCTCTCTCGCTCCCTCCCTCCCTCTCCTATCTCTCTCTCTCTCCCCCCCCTCTCTCTCTCTTTCTCCCTCTCTCTCTCTCTCTCTCTCTCTCTCTCTCTCTCTTCTCTCTCTCTCTCTCTCTCTCTCTCTCTCACCACGTTTGAAAATTTTGCCTGAAGGGCTGAATGTAAGAAAGGCACTACTGCCTAATTCACTACCCTTGTTAAATAAAGTTCGTTCGTTCGTTCTCTCTCTCTCTATGTGTGCTCTCTCTTTCTCTGTATCTCTCTGTCTCGCTCTCTCTTTCTCTCTTTATCTCTCTCTGCCTCTCTCTCTCTGTCTCTCTCTCTCTTTCTCTCTCTGTATATATCTCTCTGACTCTCTCTCTCTGTCTCTCTCTCTGTATCTCTGATGTCTCTCTCACTCTCTCTGTCTCTCTCTCTGTATCTCTGATGTCTCTCTCACTCTCTCTGTCTCTCTGTCTCTCTCTCTGTATCTCTCTCTGATGTCTCACTCTCTCTGTCTCTCTCTCTGTATCTCTCTCTGTATCTCTGATGTCTCTCTCACTCTCTCTGTCTCTCTCTCTGTATCTCTCTCTGTATCTCTGATGTCTCTCTCACTCTCTCTGTCTCTGTCTCTCTCTTTCTCTCTCTCTCTGTATCTCTCTCTGATGTCTCTCTCACTCTCTCTGTCTCTCTCTGTCTCTCTCTTTCTCTCTCTCTGTATCTTTCTCTGCCTCTGTCTCTCTCTCTCTCCCTCTCTCTCTCTCTGTCTCTCTCTCTGTCTCTCTCTGTCTCTCTCTCTCTCTGTCTCTCTCTGTCTCTCTCTCTCTCTGTCTCTCTCTGTCTCTCTCTCTCTCTGTCTCTCTCTCTCTGTCTCTCTATGTATCTCTGTCTGATGTCTCTCTCACTCTCTCTGTCTCTCTCTGTCTCTCTCTTTCTCTCTCTCTCTGTATCTTTCTCTGCCTCTGTCTCTCTCTCTCCCTCTCTCTCTCTGTCTCTCTCTCTGTCTCTCTCTGTCTCTCTCTCTCTCTCTCTGTCTCTCTCTCTGTCTCTCTCTCTCTCTGTCTCTCTCTCTCTCTCTCTCTGTCTCTCTCTCTCTGTCTCTCTCTCTCTGTCTCTCTGTCTCTCTGTCTCTCTGTCTCTTCATTTCTCTTGGCATGTTTCACCTTTTCTTCTAAACTCGTTCGCACCTAACTTCGGTAGATAGGGTGGCCCAAGCGAAGCGTGACTTGAGCACACATGCATGTTGGAAAGCCCGCATGGTAGATGGGCTGGCCCAAGTTGACAGCTCCAAGCGTAGCGTGACTTGAGCACACATGCATGTTGGAAAGCCCGCACGGTAGATGGGCTGGCCCAAGTTGACAGCTCCAAGCGTAGCGTGACTTGAGCACACATGCATGTTGGAAAGCCCGCACGGTAGATGGGCTGGCCCAAGTTGACAGCTCCAAGCGTAGCGTGACTTGAGCACACATGCATGTTGGAAAGCCTGCATGGTAGATGGGCTGGCCCAAGTTGACAGCTCCAAGCGTAGCGTGACTTGAGCACACATGCATGTTGGAAAGCCCGCATGGTAGATGGGCTGGCCCAAGTTGACAGCTCCAAGCGTAGCGTGACTTGAGCACACATGCATGTTGGAAAGCCCGCATGGTAGATGGGCTGGCCCAAGTTGACAGCTCCAAGCGTAGCGTGACTTGAGCACACATGCATGTTGGAAAGCCCGCATGGTAGATGGGCTGGCCCAAGTTGACAGCTCCAAGCGTAGCGTGGCTTGAGCACACATGCATGTTGGAAAGCCCGCATGGTAGATGGGCTGGCCCAAGTTGACAGCTCCAAGCGTAGCGTGACTTGAGCACACATGCATGTTGGAAAGCCCGCATGGTAGATGGGCTGGCCCAAGTTGACAGCTCCAAGCGTAGCGTGACTTGAGCACACATGCATGTTGGAAAGCCCGCATGGTAGATGGGCTGGCCCAAGTTGACAGCTCCAAGCGTAGCGTGACTTGAGCACACATGCATGTTGGAAAGCCCGCATGGTAGATGGGCTGGCCCAAGTTGACAGCTCCAAGCGTAGCGTGACTTGAGCACACATGCATGTTGGAAAGCCCGCACGAAGCGTTTCCACCGTCAGACTTGGCGTGTCGCTCTCGGAAGTTCTAAGAACCGGAAATGAACGTGGACAAATGGGGGAATTAGTGCAGCGTGCGTACGTGCGCGCGTGCTATGTGAGTGCCATGATTTGTGTTTGTGTATATGCGTGCGTTCTGTAGCCCAATCTAAGTAACTCTCATTAGCAATGAACGGTGACTGGAATCCTCCAGGTGGCCCTTGACCCTAGAGATGGCGGGGCTTCTGATGTCCATTGTAAGTGTCTGCATTCATCCCCCTTTTGTGTCATCGCCTTTCAACGCACTGCTCTTGTCGCCTTGCCTTGGAATTTGGCCCCCATCTGAGAGAGAGAGAGAGAGAGAGAGAGAGAGAGAGAGAGAGAGAGAGAGATAGAGAGATAGATAGAGAGAGATAGAGAGAAAGAGAGAGAGGTTTTTTGATTTGCTTTTATTGAGGCCGACGACCCATCTCAGTATTTAAAATACATGTAATTTTACACATAAAAATGATTTTAGATCCACAAGATATGTCATACAGCAATACTTCATAGTGTTCTGTACAGTTTCTTCCTAACAAGGAACCTACCCAAGCGGCATACACTCTTTGGAGAGAGAACGAAAGAACGAACAAACAAATATGTCCGTACATGGTCATCTTACATTTTCACGCTCATAGTTTATGTCAATTTTGATTCAAGCGATGCTTCTAATTTACTGCAACGTTGTTGCTTATTACAGTATAGTATTTTTGTGCTGCTCTCTAAGCTTTAGAGCGTAAAAGATAAACATTGCCACGCCTCTTGTTATCCGAATATTCGATCCCTTCAAAAGCCGGCTGAAGTGCCCCCTTAAACTAGAACATAGGTGTGGAGTAATGTATTTTTCTCTAAGTGTGCTGTAGAAACAACAATCTAAGAGAACATGCTTCTCGTCTTCCACCGCATGACAAAATGGACATGCCAGATTCCTCCTTTTTTGGTAATTGTAACGTTGGTTTACTCTTAGGTCATTAATTCCTAGCCGAAAGCGAACGAAGGTATTTCGAAACTTTCTGATAGTGAGATGACATAAGTATTTTTTCAGGCCAAATATATCTTTGAAGGTAGAGTAACACGCAAATCTTTCCCTACTGTGGTTATGAGCGTCCCATGACTGACGGTAGCAGTCCTGTAACCTTTGTGTGAGTTGCTTTACAAAGCGTTGCTCATTCCCCACGCCGCCATTCATCCAGACATACGCATAACCAAGCCTACACAAGGTATCTTTCACAATATTGAGCCATTTTTTTCCTCGGAAATGCGTGTGTTTAGCAGCATTGCATATGCTTGTCTAGGAAACCTATCTGGAGACATTTTCATAAGTTTTAGCCAGAGAGAGAGAGAGAGAGAGAGAGAGAGAGAGAGAGAGAGAGAGAGAGAGAGAGAGAGAGAGAGAGAGAGAGAGAGAGAGAGAGAGAGAGAGAGAGAGAACGATAGAAAAACTTTTTGTATAGGCCCTCAGCCCGGTACAAGGAACTCAGAATCCACGTCATTTGTCGAGTTCTCTCGTCTGCGTGGCTATCTGTCTTCTGTTAAATGCGTGATATAAGTATGTGCTCAGAGATCTACATATGTTGATACAGAGAGAGAGAGAGAGAGAGAGAGAGAGAGAGAGAGAGAGAGAGAGAGAGAGAGAGAGAGAGAGAGAGAGAGAGAGAGAGAGAGAGAGTGAGTGAGAGAGAGAGAGAGAGAGAGAGAGAGAGAGAGAGAGAGAGAGAGAGAGAGAGAGAGAGAGAGAGAGAGAGAGAGAGAGAGAGAGAGCATAGTGAGAAACGTGTCCAACACACCCTGTGTACAATCTCATCAGAATGCCATTTAAGGCGAAGGCCAGCCCATGACTGATAGCGGAAGGCGGCCCTCCTCCAGAGGGCTGAGCAATGCACTTGACAGGAAGGAGGGAATGACCCCTGCACGGTCTTGGGACACTCCCACCCGTCTTTGCCTCTCCTCTGATCGTCCCCCTACACCCCACACCCCACCCTCCACCCGCTGTCACCATCCACCCGTTTGCTGTCTGCCCCTTGAAACACTTTCGAAACTGCAGTATAGCAGTCATCCCCTGGTGCGTGTCTGACGGCCATCAGTCGTACTGGACTCCACCCTCTGTCACTTCAGTCCAACCTTTACCCGCTATTCAATGCCCATCCCGCCCCACTACCCTCCACGTCTTCAAACCCGCTGTTTGCCCATCCTCTCCCCACCTCCACCCCACCATCTGTCACTTCGGAACCACCCTTACCCGCTATCCAACCCTCACCCCTCCCTCTGTCTGCCCATCATCTCCTCCCCCACCCCACCATCTGTCACTTCGGAACCACCCTTACCCGCTATCCAACCCTCACACCTCCCTCTGTCTGCCTATCCTCTCCTCTCCCCCACCCCACCCGCTGTCTGCCCATCCTCTCCCCCACCCCACCCTCTGTCTGCCCATCCTCTCCCCTCCCCCACCCCACCCTCTGTCTGCCCATCCTCTCCCCACCCCCACCCCACCCGCTGTCTGCCCATCCTCTCCCCACCCCCACCCCACCCGCTGTCTGCCCATCCTCTCCCCACCCCCCACCCCACCCGCTGTCTGCCCACCCTCTCCCCACCCCCACCCCACCCGCTGTCTGCCCATCCTCTCCCCACCCCCCACCCCACCCGCTGTCTGCCCATCCTCTCCCCAACCACACCCCACCCTCTGTCTGCCCATCCTCTCCCCTCCCCCCCCCCCCACCCTCTGTCTGCCTATCCTCTCCTCTCCCCCACCCCCACACTCTGCCCATCCTCTCCCCTCCCCCACCCCACCCTCTGTCTGCCCATCCTCTCCCCACCCCCTCTCCCCCCTCTGTCTGCCCATCCTCTCCCCCACCCCACCCCACCCTCTGTCTGCCCATCCTCTCCCCACCCCCTCTCCCCCATCTGTCTGCCCCCCTCTCCCCACCCCCCCCTCTGTCTGCCCATCCTCTCCCCATCCCCCCTCCCCCCTCTGTCTGCCCATCCTCTCCCCACCCCACCCTCTGTCTGCCCATCCTCTCCCCTCCCCCACCCCACCTTCTGCCCATCCTCTCCCTCCTCCCCCCCCCCTCTGTCTGCCCATCCGCCCCCCCCCTCCCCCCTCTGTCTGCCCATCCTCTTCCCACCCCACCCGCTGTCTGCCCATTTTCTCCCCTCCCCCACCACACCCTCTGCCCATCCTCTCCCCTTCCCACCCCACCCTCTGCCTGCCCATCCTCTCCCCACCCCACCCTTTGTCGCTTCGGAACCACCCTTACGCGCTATCCAACTCTTACCCCTCCCCACCCCACTCCCACATCTTCACACCCTCTGTCTTCACATCCTCTCCCCACTCCCACCCACAACCCCACCCTGAAGCGGTGATGATGTGTTAACAAGGCATGTGTAGTGGTTTGCCAGTCGGTGGTGTACCAGGAGGGGTCAGGGGGGCAAGGTCCTCCACGGTTCAGAGGTGACGACTACGTTACATCACTCACGCTCACACCCTTCCCTCCCTGCTTCAGCCGGGCGGTGTGGTGTGGTGTGGCGGTCATGTCGACCCAGGGCGACAATGGGTGTGGACAGCTTGAACGGGTCAGGTGCATCGTGCTAGGGCTGCACTGTGCGATGTTTGCCTTCCTAGATGGAAGTTTGCTCTCTCCTTCAAGGGCGCCTGCACTGAGTTTTTTGTCTGAGCTTGGCTGTGTGGTTAGAGCGATGTTATAGCTAGCCTGCACTTTGCATGTGATGATGATGATGATGATGATGATGATGATGATGATGATGATGATGATGATGATGATGATGATGATGGTGGTGGTGGTGGTGGTGGTGGTGGTGGTGGTGGTGGTGGTGGTGGTGATGATGATGATGATGAATGAAGTTGGGCTGTGTGGGCCAAGAAAGGCCAATGATAACAAACGTCACTAGAGCTGGTCAAGCTACGAGCAACTCAAGCTTGGAACCCCCTTGCTGTTCCCTCCCTATGACGTATGGGGAGACGCTATTCCCTCCCTGTGACGTATGGGGAGACGCTGTTCCCTCCCTATGACGTATGGGGAGACGCTGTTCCCTCCCTATGACGTATGGGGAGACGCTGTTCCCTCCCTGTGACGTGTGAGGAGGCGCTATTCCCTCCCTATGACGTATGGGGAGACAGTGTTCCCTCTCTGTGACGTGTGAGGAGGCGCTATTCCCTCCCTATGACGTATGGGGAGACGCTGTTCCCTCCCTATGACGTGTGGGGAGACGCTGTCGATGGGTCTGTTCTTGCCCCCCACCCACATGGGAGGGTGGGGTGGATTTGACACGAGAAGAATGGCTGGCCCGATTGCATCTCTTTTCGAACCAGGATGTCGCTTGATCAACAGGGAGAGATAGACGCAAGATAAGAACTCTTTTACATTGAACATGTATGTCGAACTGAATGCCTTCTGTTATCTATTTACAACATCACGTGTTTGTTCTCTCATTTGTGCGTTCCTCCATCAGTTTCCTCGTTCGTTTGTTAACCCGGTTGATTTGGTGTTTTGTAAGTCAGTCGGTCGATCGCTCAGTCGGTTGTTTAGATTCAGTCTCTTTGTCAACCATTCACTTGTGTCGTGGCAGCAGAGAAGACAAATTCGCCAGCAATCAATAATTCGCCAGCAATCAATAATTCGCCCTTTTTGCGAAGCCGTCATCAAACGACACCTGGC
>JAWQFJ010010750.1:45000-48747 GCA_034096865.1 Theodoxus fluviatilis
CAAGCAAAGCAAGCAGCTGCTGCTAAAAAGGCCAAGACTGAAGGGTTGAATGAGTCAGTGTTACAAATATCGGCTTCGACTAGTTCGACTCGAACTTCGAGTTCGCCGGTTGCTCTCTGCAATAACATATATATTATTAGGTGAAATATATTTCATCAATGTGACTTCAAATGGAATATTTTTACTTCTGTCTGCTGCATATGTATACTTGTAAAAAAGGCCAAGACTGAAGGGTTGAATGAGTCAGTCACTCAGTGTTACGAATATCGGCTTCAAGTCGAACTTCGACTTCGAGTTCGCCGGTTGCTCTCAGCAATAACGTATATATTATTAGGTGAAATATATTTCATCAATGTGACTTCAAATGGAATATTTTTACTTCTGTGTGCTGCATATGTATACTTGTGAAAAATCACACTGGATTTTGCTGTCTGCATGGAGCAGGGACCATCAATCTGTAAGTGTTGTTTTAGCCTTCTTTCTTCCCCTTTTTCTGCGTTTTGTGCTTTGTGTGCGTCTTGGTGTCTTCAAATCCCTAAGGCTCAGTAAGTTTTGAAGATAAATACTTCTACTTTGGCACACTGCTAGTTTGGATATTTTTGAAGATAATTACGTTTGCTCATTGACTTAAACCATGTAGTTTCTTCATAAATCATAATCAGGCGGTTAAAACACACACCCGTGTAGGCCTTTTTATAAAAATAAATAAATAAAAATCCATAACCATCCAAATGCATTGAAACAACGTAAATATGTGACCATTGAGGAATTAAACCAATTGCAAGAAACAAAATTGGAATCAGTTTGATAGAATAGAAGTTATAGGCTTTTGATGTTTTTTGTTTGGCGGCCATTTTGGATCGTTGCCATGGAAACTGATGACATATATTATCAGGCATTATCATTTTTTAGCTCCTACATCAGTATACATTTGTTGACTAAAAAGAGATACAAAACAAATGACAGCAAACTTGGTCCAACATTAGCTGCCATGTCTGGCCTTAACCCTTACACTTCCGAGCGCGGATATAGCCGCGGTCCGAGGGTCGTTCCCTTTGCTGTGAAGCTATTATCAGCAACCAAGTACGAGGTCACATGACTTGCTATCACGTGATCAGTGACGCGTCAGTGCAAATGGCGATCAGCTCTGTTTACATTTCGGCGAAGTTTTCGATCGGTATTTCTGTTGTTTTTTGTCGTTGTGCAATGTGACTTTCTGTGCATGACTCTTTCGCGGCACATGAGTCATGAATAGGGATGATATGAATCGTTTTTTGTACGAAATCCCGGGAGATGGTGAAGCTAGCGAGTATGGAAGTACCGTAGCGATGAAGAAGGAAATCTCGACTTGAGTGAAGAAGATGATTCGTCGGAGTGGGACTCTGAGACTGACAGATCCGATGAGGATGCTCAACCCAGCACCTCGAGTGGGCGTGGTCGAACTCGTCAACGTGTTAGTTCTTGACGTGAAAGATTTCGTCGAGATTCCCCGCGACTCGGTGCATTCGATCAGACATTCGATGTGCACATCTCGAAAGAAGACCACGTGTACGAAGGGAAGCACGCACCCACCGAATTCCCCCCTCTGGATGCTCTCCCAGTGGACTTTTTTGATCTAGTGTTCCCTCAAGATGCCACCGATCTTCTCGTTGAGCAAACTAATTTGTATGCTCGACAGAAGCGTGCTGAATGACTATGACACAAGCCCAGTGGAAATGAGAGCTTTCATCGGCATGCTGTTTTTCATGAAAATCCATCACTTGCCAGAGATGAACCATTATTTTTCCACCCACTGGATGCTACGTGTACCGGAGTTCACTGCAAGATTCACGTGGCGAAGATGATGGCAGCTGTGGAGCAATCTGCACCTGGCAGACAATGAAGCTCCAAGACCTGGAGACCCACATTATGACAAGCTGTGGAAGGTGAGGCCTCTCTTCCACCTACTCCTGAGAGCATTTCAGGAGAAGTTCTACATAGACCAGAACACTTCTGTTGATGAGATTATAATAAAAGGGAAGGGCAGGAACCCGATCAAGCAGTACAGGAGAGGGTCAGTGTGCTGAATTTTCATATGTAAAGTTGTATCTCAATCATTGCACCTTATGCAAATGAGCTTGTTTAGGAAAAGTTGATTTTGTGTTCAATGTGCACCCTGTCCTTTTTCCTACCATAGACTGTACAGTTTTGCCTACTTTGCTGCATTGTAAGTTGTTGGGAATTTTTTCCCCCAGATGTACCTGATAAGATAAAAGAGAAGGGCAGGAACCTGATCAAGCAGTACAGGAGAGGGTCAGTGTGCTGAATTTTCATATGTAAAGTTGTATCTCAAATATTGCTCACTAGTCTTGATTGTTTTTTTTCTTGCTCAGATGGGTTCTCAAAGCTTGTCTGATATGTCAGAATTTATTCCTGGGAATTTTCTGAGTGTAATTTGTAGGTTTTAGTATCATTACTAAATTTTTCATCAATTTTCATGATACATTTTTTCAATCATTGCACCTTATGCAAATGAGCATGTTTAGGAAAAGTTGATTTTGTGTTCAATGTGTACCCAGTCCTTTTTTCTACCACAGACTGTACAGTTTTGCCTACTTTGCTGCATTGTAAGCAGTTGGGATTTTTTTTCTCCAGATGTACCTGATAAGACCCAAAAATGCGGAAATACACATGCTTGGCTTAGAATTTTTCTGTTTGTCTCAGGTGTGTCTTTTCTGCTCAAATAGACATCCAAAGTGTGCCTGATGTGTCAGAAGTCATTTCTGGAAAATTACAAGACATCATTTGTAGTTTTTGAATAGTTGCTTATGATGTTTCTTTGTGTTTGCCCCCCTAAACACATGGCAAATTTTGAGTTACTGCCCTTGTATGCAAATGAGGTTGTTTAGGAAAAGTTGATTTTGTATCCAATGTGTACCCTGTCCTTTTTCCTACCACAGACTGTACATTTTTGCCTACTTTGCTGCATTGTAAGCAGTTGGGAATTTTTTCCCCAGGTGTACCCGATAAGACCCAAAAATGCGGAAATACACATGCTTGGCTTAGAATTTTTCTGTTTGTCTCAGGTGTGTTTTTTCTGCTCAAATAGACATCCAAAGTGTGCCTGATGTGTCAGAAGTCATTTCTGGAAAATTACAAGACATCATTTGTAGTTTTTGAATAGTTACTTATGATGTTTCTTTGTGTTTGCCCCCCTAAACACATGGCAAATTTTGAGTTACTGCCCTTGTATGCAAATGAGGTTGTTTAGGAAAAGTTGATTTTGTGTCCAATGTGTACCCTGTCCTTTTTCCTACCATAGACTGTACATTTTTGCCTACTTTGCTGCATTGTAAGTAGTTGGGAATTTTTTTTCCAGATGTACCCGATAAGACCCAAAAATGCGGAAATACACATGCTTGGCTTAGAATTTTTCTGTTTGTCTCAGGTGTGACTTTTCTGCTCAAATAGACTCCCAAAGTGTGTCTGATATATCAGAAGTCATTTCTGGAAAGATTCATGTTGTTATATGTAGTTTTATTATTTTTGCTGTTTTTTATCCATAAATTTTCACCAAAAAATCTAGAAAAATTTAGAGTTACTGCCCTTGTATGCAAATGAGCTTGTCCAGAAAAAGTTCATTTTGTATTCAGTATCTGCCCTGTTCATTTTACTTTAATAAAATGTATAGTTTTATACACTTTAGTGTTCTGGTTGTTTTTAAATATTTTTTCTCCTGAACTCACCAATATTTTCACAAAAGTTGGA
>JAWQFJ010010752.1:0-43630 GCA_034096865.1 Theodoxus fluviatilis
AAATTGCATATTATTTGACGTCATTAATAACGTGACGTCATTTGCAAGTAGAATTTTGAGGATAATGAATTTCGTACACTCGGAAGCACCTCTCTTGATAGTCAATAGATGTAAGAGCCTAATCGAGTTAAACTCTTTTCCTACGTTCACAAAACAACATTTGGCTTTTTTTGTATGCTGAACGTCTACCAGCAGATGCAGAAAAGCGATACTACGCTGTGTTGGCGTCAAATTCATTCCATTTGTGAAACCAGTAAAGTATATGTACCATTTAGATCGTTGCCTTCGCTGGTTAAAAGCCTGGAATCGCCCAGCGAACTAACTGAATGTCGACACAATCATGCGGCACTGTTGTACATTTGCAGTCAACGTAAGATCTCGTATGACGATTTGATTCAAGGCCTAGTGCTAATTTTTTTGATGGTCTGGTCTCAGTGTCACAAAAATATGATGATTTAATCAATCCCAGATTTAAAAAATAAGTGCGTTGCCCTATATTGATCGACATTCTGAGTGAAATAGATCTTTGAACGAGAACGAGACCGCCGAGTGAAGAACATGTCGCGATATATTACATGGTCATCGGTATGTGACGTGACTGTAAGGAAGAGATTTCAAACACCGAGTATTTTGTTCAATCAGACAGAGTACTCCAAGTACTCTGTCCAGAAATGTTGGGGACAATGACCTTTTCAGCGTAATGACATCGAGTCAAACAGAGTTATCTTTCCTACTTCAGCAAAACGCTTTGATATATGTTGAACCTCTACCAGCAGACGCCAAAATGCGATACTACGAGAAGAATATTGACGTTGATGGGTTAGATTCGTAGGAAATACCAAACAGTTCATGCTATCATCCATTTTTCTACAATTTACCGTGCAAAATAATAACCACGGGGGTTTTTATGACAAGGTCATTATAAATGCTTCAAATACATACAAGTCTTCAATGGCACAGTTGGTAGAGCATTGGGCTCTTGGTCATGCATGACCAGGTTTGATTCTGCACCGAAACTCTTTTTTTCTTCTCTTTTATCGAGGGGTTGTGGTTTCTAACCCGACCTGGTTTTTTGTGTTTGTGTGTGCGTGCGTTTTTTCCTCCTCTTTTCTCGGAGGCTGCAGGTTTGAACCCGATCTTCTTTTTTTTCTCCAAAACCTGGAGGTTCAGCGCCAGCAGTTTTTATTAGCAAAGAGGAACATAAAGCAATTTATGAAAAATACATATAAGCCAATATATACATGGAAGAAAAAGTGGTTTTGAGTAGTGCTGCAGCAACCATAGATTGTGCCTATGACTTTACCATTGACTTGAAGGTAGACCCCTCTAAACAGTATGAAATTGAACTAGAAAAGGCTTTTTTACCAAACACCTGGCATAATGTAAGCCATCATAACAACCAATTTGACTACATTGTCTGTCCTGCTATTTACAAATCCTTTAGAGTACCTTGTGGTAAGTACACAATACCTGAACTAAACCACACAATAAAAGAAAAAGTTAAGAATAATGGAGACAATCCAGATAACATCCAAATAAGCTTAGTTAACCAAATAGTTAAAGTGGTTGTTCATTATCGCTATGCAGTGGTGTTTGAATACCATGAAAGTGTGGGGAACTTTCTTGGCTTTAAAATGCAAAGAATTTATGACCATGCTTATGGTAAAAACTTCCTGACCCATTGGTAAAAATTCATTCTTCTAATGGGGGAGTCATTCACTCATTTGTGCCTTCATTTGGAAAACTAGTAGAGGCAAGCCCCTCATTTGTAAGATGCATACCTCTTCAAACAGACCAAATAAGGTTGTGGATCACTGATGAATCTGATAAACCAATTATGTTGTGGAATGATGTTTTTTATGTATTCAGAATCAGAGAAAAACCATAATTACGTTTATAAAATGTCTTTGTACTTAGTGTAAAGATGTTTGAAACGATTCTATTCTTAGAAAGTTCTGGCCAACAATGCCAAAACTTTACCACTTACTTTAGAGAAAACATTGTTCTAGACCCAAACAAGCAATACAAGATAGCTCTAATTAGTGCTGATCTCTGGTATTCATGGTTCAACGTGACAGAACAAAACAACAAATTTACATATATAAAAATGGCCAGGTTTTAACAATTACCATACCACCTGGTGCGTACAACATTCCAGACATAAATAAAGAAATACAAAAAGGAATGAAAAGGATTAGGGGAAATGAAGTTATTAAAATTGAACCAAATTACAACACGTTACGAATAACAGTAACTCTGCAGTCCGGTTTCACTATTGATTTTAGAGGAAGCAACACACTACGTGAAATTTTGGGCTTTGATAATAGAGTGGTCACAGTCTCTGGAGATGGTGACAGACCAGTGAATATTACCACTATTAACAGCTGTTAATCAGGTGTTTGCTTGTCAGTTCATCCTACATAAATGGGATCTCATCAGACGTGCTATATGCTTTTTCTCCAAATCGTTCGCCAGGAACATTACTGCATATTTCTCTCAATCAGTCGATATATTTTATATAAACCACACTAACCTCATTTCAGCTATCACAATAAGAATTACTGACCAATCAGGAAATCTTGTAGACTTTAGGGGTGAAATAGGAACCTTCTTTTTGTCTTTAAAGGAAATCTAACTTATGAATATAGAATGCGGCGTAATTATTACTTGAAAAGGAAAGTTGCTGGAGGACACATTCTTGGGAACATTTTTAACCTAGCAAAAAGAGCATTCTCAGCTGGCTCAAAAATTCTCAGTGAGAAGCTCCCTTTTGCTAAGCAGCTGGCCTCAACTACAGCTAAAGCATTGTAGAATCCCAAGCAAAACAACTTGGGGACAAAGCGGTTGCAAGTATCATTAACAGAATTAAAAACGCATAAAGCAAAAATTATAAACCTGAAGTAAGTGATTCAGTTCATGAAAATAAAATGGAAGTTCCAAACGAGTATTCAAATGCAAGGGCTGTCATTAGCCAATTAATTTCAGGAGCTGGTTTTTTAAAATTATAAAGAGACAGACAGACATTAAGGGAGGCAACACATTGCAGAAGCAGCTCATGAAGCCGAAGTTGTCTCCCCTTAAACCCTACAGCATGCAAGCATAAAACCTTCTGGATGGCTGAAAATCTCTCGCTCCGTTTGTTGACAATTTTCACTGGCAATTCCATAGCTGCTGCAAGATGCATAGTAAACAACTACAAACATTCCGTACCCACAATGTGCAAGCTGTGGCAGAAAGGGGAGCTGTGGAAGGGAGCTGCGACAGGTGCAGTCATGATCTACTAAACACCACAGCACCCAGGCAGGCCGGGTCTGCACAGCTGATGCAAGCAGGGGTATTGATTAATTTTTGCCCTAATGTTTAGTCACAGGTGAAGTGGCCGAGTGGTTAGCGCGCTGGACCTACAGCCGCTTGCAGCCAGTGGGTGCGGCGTTCGAAGCTGTGCGGTCCACAGAATTGCATCCTTGAGCAAGATGCTTAAATCCCATTGCTTCTCCCCACCCAGGAGTGAAACTGGGTACCAAATGGCCCTCTTTAGGGCTACCAAACGGCCCTCCTCAGGGCCTCTCCCCATGTCCTTCAGATCAGACCTTAATAAACCGAGGTCTAGTGTGTAATACGCATTCACAACATCAAAATCACGCACTATAAAGATCCTGACGCTCATGTCCTCGATGGGTGGGTGTCGGCTACACTAAAAACACCCAGCCCGCACAATTTCTCCTTTGTGGAAAACAGTGTGCCAGCGCCCTTGGCAGCAGGAGACTGGTCTCATTGACTTGAGACACTACACACTGAGAGACAGCCTCAACATCGGCTAAAAGCGCCTTGAGCATGCTGCCAGCATGGATACGTGCGCTATACAAGTAGACATCATCATCATCATCATCATCATCTCTTGTTAAACATACCAAGCCACACTGTAAACCACAACCATTTGTAAATACTCAGAATTCCCTGTGTGAGTGTGTATGTGCGTGTGTGTATGTGTAAGTGTCTGTGTGTGTGTGTGTGTTTGTGTGTGTTTGTGCATGTAAAAAACAGAGACACACAGACAACAGAGGGATAGAAACACAGACAGAGCACACGCCTGCAGGCTGCCCGGACAGCAAATGCAGCCTAGCTTGGGAGGCTGTATCAATTGTTTTGCCCTGCAGCGAAATTCAGCAGCAGCTAAGGCCAGGCTCAACAAGCCTCTGCAAAACAAAATGTGTGTCAGTTGCTGTTGTCAGCACGTCACTTATGTAGGTTAGACACCTGTGTCAGTGCCATGGCTGCCACTTTTGGCATATGGCACAGGTATGCCACACCCAAGTTTGACCTGCTTTGAGTCTTGGGGAGTTCCATGTTGATAAGAGTGTGTGTGTGAGGCTAAAAAGTAAACCCTCACAGCATGGTAAGTCAAAAAGTGAACAGCTCCCTAATTAAAAGTGTTAATTAATGAGGTCGTACTGCCAAATCCCTTACTACTGAGAGAGAGAGAGAGAGAGAGAGAGAGGGCGGAGGCCAGATAGATAGAGAGACAGAGAGACAGAGAAAGGCCAGAGATGAAGAGAGCTATGTAGCGAGAGATATATAGAGAGAGATACATATAAAGATATATATATATAGAGAGAGAGAGAGAGAGAGAGTGACAGAGAGATTGCGAGAGAGAGAGAAATGCAAAAGAGAGAGAAAGGCCCGAGAGAGAGAGAGAGAGAGAGAGAGAGAGAGAGAGAGAGAGAGAGCAAAAGAGAGAGAGGGAGAGAGAGACAGACAGACAGACCCGAGAAAGAGAGAAAGGCCAGAGAGAGAAAGTGAGAGAAAGAGAGAAAGAGAGAGAGAGAAAGACCCGAGAAGGAGGGAAAGGTCAGAGAAAGAGAGAGAGAGAGAGAGAGAGAGAGAGAGAAAGGCCCGAGAGAGAAAGAGAGAAAGGCTCGAGAGAGAAAAAGAGATAGGCCCGAGAGAGAGAGAGAGCGAGAAAGAGAGAGAGAGAGAGAGAGAGAGAGAGAGAGAGAGAGAGAGAGACTTTGAGACTTTGAAACTTTATTTGTCAGGCCGACGGCCCATAAACAAAGCAGTTTACAAAATCTGAATCACATATTCAAACAGAAATCCAACAAGAACAACTAAATCATATTCAACACACACACACACACACACGCACGCACGCACGCTCGCAAAAATAAATAAATAAAATAAAACATATGTTCTAACCAAATACTTCAAAACAACATGTGTGGGTTTCGTACTACTACGTGCGGTCTAGCCCAGCTCCTTTAACAACAAAGATACAGGGCGTATTCAGCTTCTAGACCACTAATCAGTCTAGCACGACGAGGCTATTATCACCATCAAACTAGTCCAGGACATTACCTTTCCTTCCAAACCATAGTCAAAGAGCAAAAACTAGGTAATGAAAAAACACACAAATCAACACTAATAAACGATCTTTATGAGAGAGAGAGAGAGAGAGAGAGAGAGAGAGAGAGAGAGAGAGAGAGAAAGAGAGAGAGATAGAGAGGGAGAGAGAGAGAGAGAGAGAGAGAGAGAGAGAGAGAGAGAGAGAGAGAGAGAGAGAGAGAGAGAGAGAGAGAGAGAGAGAGAGAGAGAGAGAGAGGGAGGGAGGGAGGCAGGGAGGCAAGCAGGCAGGCAGGTAAAGGAAATCACAAGACTGCCAGCAGGCTGTGGAAAAGGAACAATTACTAATAACAGAAACCTAATAAACAACATGAATAGATTTATGTTCAACCAGATCCTTGACAACGATGTAACCATATGTACTCGGACGGAAAGGAACTTTCAACTGATCACATCGTGGTAATGTCACAGTTGTAAACCACTGGCAAGACAGACAAAGCAAAGGTACACTCAGTCATTCATGCATCTAGGGGTATAACTTGTTGATCCAAGTCAGTTATCAAACTACACAATAAATTATCAACAACGTACAAATAAACAGCAGTAATGGTTACCATCACTGTAAACAGGATAATGCATTCAAAATCAACAATCAAAATCAACCATCGGAAAGAATTGACACGAAATGTCACAGCTCTGGAACATTCTGCTGAATTAATATGCGCATTCAGTTGACAAGTTAGTCACAAGTACTGCAGCGTTCTATTTTCACGGCTGTCACGAACCAATGCTTCACTTGATGCTGTGGTGTTTCACGTGGTCGGTCCTGAAAAAGCAGTCAGAACAGTACGCTGCTTCTACACACACAGCACACCCTATCCAAGACGTGAGCGGTTCAGCACACGCGTCACACCATGCATGCACAACTTGCGGTTTGGCGACTCCTTCTCCAAGCTGCCGGATGACCTCGGAGGCGTCCATGGGCACGACGTGCATTGCACCATCAAACGCACATTGCACGATCTTGTCGTGACGTCGCCGATCCTCTGTTGCACTGTCTGCAGGAAAGTCATTTGTACGATTGTCACGAGGCGCTGATAAGTTCTTCCTCGCCGAATCTCGAGCAGGTGTTTCCAGAGGTAACACACTCTTTTCCCCAAGCTCGCGTGTCGTCGCCGGAGTTGCAAGCGTCGCATGAAATTCAAGTGTTGTGGGGGATACGCATACGTTCTCGTCGTTGACACACCGTACCTTGGCCTGGTCCATCTTCGGAGTTGTAGGGGGAGTAAAATATTTAGGAGACTGCATGTCAGGGGACGAAACGGTGGGCAATTCAACAGTTGTTTCCACTTGTAGACCTTCATGTTGTCTCCTTTGATATGCCTGATGTCTCTTGAAGTCTCGTTCCCTTTTCGACGGAGATTTCCTGATCTTGGGAACGAAGTCACGGCATCGACGTACGTTGCACCCCTGGGTCGCTGATGGACTCATCCATATCAGAGTTACCGTTGTGCAGTCAGAATTTGCCTCTATATACCAGTTTTTCAAATCATGAGTTTTTGCAAGTTCTCTCACCGCACTCTGCACGATGGTAGGCAAAACCTTATCCTTCATGGCGTTCCGGTACTCGGACATTCCAGTCGTACGGCTTGTCAAACAGGAGCTCAGAACAAACACAGCCTACCTCGGTGGCGACACAATCGGCGTACGAGAGAGAGAGAGAGAGAGAGAGAGAGAGAGAGGGAGAGAGAGAGGCCAGAGAGGGAGAGAGAAAGGCCAGAGAGAGAGAGAGAGAGAGAAAGAGAGAAAGGCCAGAGAGAGAAAGAGAGAGAGAGAGAGAGAGAGAAAGGCCAAAGAGAGAGAGAGAGAGAAAGGCCAGAGAGAGAGATAGAGAGAGAGAGAGAAGAAATAGGAAGGAAGACAATGAAAGAAGAAAGAAAGGAGAAAAAGAAAGAAGAAATAACGTTTTCGTCTCTGACGCGAGAAAAACCGACTTCGGTTGAACCACTGTGATGCCTCTATACCAAACACAAATAGTGAAAGTGAAGGAAAGTCTGAAACAAATTTTCTTACGAAAATATTCAGTTACCGCTCTTTTTTCAATGTAGACCGGAAAAATAATTTTCTGGTGTCTGTTTCCTATTATTGCTTTAATTTGTTGCTGAACACCATTGCACTCCACTTGTCTTCTACATAGCGGCATCGCATTCAGTACATGTGAGAACGCGTCGTCTACTCTCGGGCGCTCGCATACCGCTTGGTGGCGCTGCTAACGCGTTCGCATGCAAAGGGAGGTAAGTGACGCCGCAACTATCAAGTGGTCTATAGGAAGGATAACAAGAATTATCATGCATGACGTCATACTATTGAAGACGCCGGCGTGTGTGTTGGTCTCTAAAATAGACTAAGCTTCATCATTTTCATGGAAAACAAATTGAGGCTTCCATGGCGGAGGTTTGCACTGTCCGAGTGCTCTCTGTTATCGAACTGTGTTATCCGTATCAGAAACTGACAGTGAGTTTCGTTGACAATTTGTCTGATGAGAAAATCTACATTCTGTTCACATTAAGCAATACTGTTTTACCCTAATGTGACAGTCTTGCCTTATGTAAACATTATGCAAGCAAATTGTACTCACCTCGAAGATGATGTGAGCTTATCTCGTTGAAAACATCAGTTATAGTCTTAATTTTATCCACACTCATTCTTAGAATGAATGATCCGACGATAGCGAGAGCGTCTTTGGCATACGACGAGAGGGTTTGTGACAAATACCTAGATTCTAAAGACGTACCCTGCAAAATACGGAGAGAAATTAATCAATGCATGCACGCTAGAATGCAAAAGACATACGCACACGCATTTACGCACACAAACACACACACACACACACACACACACACACACACACACACACACGCACATACATACGCTGATGTAGGAGCAGGGATAGCATGGAGCATGTGCTTGCAGATAGATGTTACCAGTACAGGACTGTGGTCCTTGAATGAATGTGGCATATCGTACCAGGAACAACAAAGAGCCAGGCATAATGATTGTATGAAAACTGTGGTTAAGATATCAGTGCTGCAAAGGGCGGTGCATCCAAATCAAGAAACTTGAATAGTGACAGAACTGTGGTAGACAGTGACAACAAGTGAGGAGAGTGTGGGCGAGAAGCTGGAGTGAGGGCAGTGATGGAATGGGGCATATGTTTATATGTAACAGAAAGAAAACTGTGGGCAGTTCAGAGATATATCTGTTCCTGTCGTAAACAGACCAAGAATAAAAGAGCTGATTAGATTGATTATCGTGATTTGTAACTTTTCACCCACCTAAACGTCTAGCCGTGCCAACAAGAATGAAAGTTGTGATGTCCATGGGATCTTCCCAGTATCCATGGTGTTTAGTGTACGTGATTATCGTGAAATAGCCCCCACTGGATAGGTTAAAAGAAACAAACACTAGAGTCGTCTTTGGCTGAGATCGTCCACCTTGGTAGTATCGCTTGCAGTCAGACACAGTTGTTCAGGAATTCCATGTTTGTGGATGCACATTCAGGATTACATATAGTGATCACACATGCTTGATGTTTTTCGCCTAATTCCTGAATGAACTGGAATAATGTGTGTTTGTGTTGTTTTTTCTCGTTTATTTGGGGGTGGGGGGTGGGGGTGGGGGTGAGAGTGTGTGTATGTGTGTGTGTGTTTGTAATATTGTCTATGGAAATTCCTTTTGAGGAGGAGGATATTGTTTGGTGAAAATTGTTCTGAAGCCAGAGTGTGCAAGACTCGCGTTAAATGTTGCTGTCATGTGACGCTGTCGCACCTTCTGACTTATCAAGGTATTTGCAGATGTAACAGGGTGAAGGAGCAAAGTGTGAGACAAAGTGTGTTTGCACTATCCCACCGTCGGCTGTAGAGCTATGAGACACGCCTACATGAGACACAGCGGTCTGTTGTCATCAGCTTGCTGTAGAGATTTGTGATAGGACAGCGTCCTTAGGCCTGTCCTTCACTGAAAAATGAATCTTGGCTACTTATTGGCGAAAACCAAATAAGAACTGGAACAATTGACTAAATATTCAGCGAATATATCCCAAGACCCTGCACATTTTGACCGAATACTTGGTAAGTATTTGCCAAGACTTGGCAAACACCAAACTTGGTGAATAGCCAAGACTTGACAAATATTTGCCAAGCCTTGGTATATTGTTAGATCGGTAATTCCGATAGCTATTCGCGAGAGGTATTCGTGAGATCCCCTCAGAGAATAAGGACGGAAAAAATTATGTCACTTCGTTTACAGTTACAGCCATTGCACACTCACAGTATGGCTAAGATGCCGATCGATGCCATAGTGTAAATGTTTTTTGTTTGCAAGATCTTAGTTTTGTTTCGTCAAGTCATAAAGAAACTACAGACTTGCCAAGACTTGGCGAAATAGTTGCCGAATTTTTGCCGAATATTTGCAAATAAGTAATTTGCCTAGACTTTGTGAATATTCGCCAATGCTCATTTGTCATTGAAGAACAGGCTTAACGGCAGAACCCAGATCCCAGCTGTTGTTTTGGAGATAATGAAACAGCCAATGTCCATTAAACCACCCTGTAGAAAATGATGAGGAAGCGAGTTCCCATCCCTTTGCTTTTTGAACACGTGATTAGTCCACTTACCAGTTTGAATACGATGTACATTTTTTAACACTTTTTTTTAATACCTTTGATTGTAACCATAATTCGGTATTTTCATAGCAATAGTCCATATAAACTATTCACTATATTTCAATTTGCATTCCATTAGCTATGAATAAACACCGCTGGCGCTGAACCTCCAGGTTTTGGCATTTAGAAATGAAGATCGGGTTCGAACCCGCAACGTCTCGAGAAAAGAGGGGGAAAAAAACACACACACACACAATAACACAACAAGAAGGGCAAAGCCCATACGACTCACATGCTTGACCTTGACCTTTATATGACATTGACCTTCAGGTGACCTTCAAGGTCAAGGTCAAACAACTAAACCTACCAATGACATCATACACTAAGAAATGCTTTACACATTTTTCCTACCAAAATACACGTGACCTTGACCCAAGGTCAAGGTCATCAAGGTCATGCAATACAAATCTGTTAATTCAAGACATAGGAAGCACAATGGTGCTTATTGGCACTTTCTACCATGAGATATGGTCATTTTTAGTGGTTCACTACCCCATTTTGGTCACATTTCATAAGGGTCAAAGTGACCTTGACCTTGATGATATGTGACCCAATGTGTCTTATAATGCAAGTATAACATGTGTCCCACATAATTATCAAGTTTGAAACAGTTATCTGCCATAGTTCAGGGTCAGGGTCACTTCAAAATATGTATACAATCCAACTTTGAAGAGCTCCTGTGACCTTGACCTTAAAGCAAGGTCAATTAAATTGGTATCAAAAGATAGACCTTACATTGCCCTATATACCATATATAGGTCAGGTATCCAATCTTAAAAACTTCAGAGGAAATTGAGAAAACATGAAAAATGACTGTTTTTTAGACAACATTTATGGCCCCTGTGACCTTGACTATGAAGCAAGGTTAAGACACTATGTATGTTTTTTGAGGCCTTGACATCATACATCATCATGTCAAATTTGGTATTGATAGACTTAATAGTCTCCGAGAAAAATCCAACGTTAAAGTTTTTGGACGCCCGGATCGGACGCCCGGATGCCTGGACGCCCGGACGCCCGGCCGGACGAAAAGGGTGAGTACATAGACTCACTTTTGCTTCGCATGTGAGTTAAAAAAAACACGTCGGGTTCGAACACACAGCCTCTCGAAAAAAAGAGAGAAAAAAAAAGTTTCAGCACAGAATCAAACCTGGGCACGCATGACCAAGAGTCCAATGCTCTACCAAATGTGCCATTGGAGAACTAGTATGACTGACTGTTTGTAAAGCATTTGTAACGTTCTTTTCCGTAAACCGTCTTGTTCGTATTTTGCACTGAAAATTGTAGAAAAATGGATGCTAGTTCATGAAATTTGAGTAGTCTTGTACATTTTAGGATACACAAGGTCTATTTCTGCCAAGTTTAATATCGATTCACTGCCATTAGGCCACGCATTTCGCCATTCCGCCAACTGACATTTTAGGGGGCTGTTTTCGAGTTTACGAGCTAAAACAAAAACACTTACTTTTCAAACCTCGATTCTGAAAATTTGATACATTCAATCGGACTTAACGTCCAGTAAGTGTGCAAAATGTCAAGGAAATCCGTCCAGCAGTTTTTGAGATATCAGTCGTTACGTCAGGACTGACAGACAGACATACATATAAAATTACGTCATGTTATTCGACGTCAAATGATCACGTCACACATTTTGCATTTTGCCATTCCGTCAATTGACATTTTAGGGGGTTTGTTTTTGAGCTTACAACCTTAAACAAGAAGGGCAAAGCCCATACGACTCACATACTTGACCTTGACCTTTATATGACCTTGACCTTCAGGTGACCTTCAAGGTCAAGGTCAAACAACTAAACCTACCAATGACATCATACACTAAGAACTGCTTTACACATTTTCCCTACCAAAATACATGTGACCTTGACCCAAGGTCAAGGTCAGCCAAGTTCATGCAACACAAAGCTGTTAATTCAAGACATAGGAAGCACAATGGTGCTTATTGGCACTTTCTACCATGAGATATAGTCACTTTTAGTGGTTCACTACCCCATTTTGGTCACATTTCATAAGGGTCAAAGTGACCTTGACCTTGATGATATGTAAACAAATGTGTCTCATTATAAAAGTATAACATGTGCCCCACATAATTATTAAGTTTGAAACAGTTATCTTCCATAGTTCAGGGTCAAGGTCACTTCAAAATATGTATACAATCCAACTTTGAAGAGCTCCTGTGACCTTGACCTTGAAGCAAGGTCAACCAAACTGGTATCAAAAGATAGGGCTTGCTTTGACCTATATACCACTTGTAGCGAAGGTCGCCATTCTCAATAACGTGGGAAAAAATTGGGAAAATGTGAAAAATGACTGTTTTTGAGACCACATTTATGGCTCCTGTGACCTTGACCTTGAAGCAAGGTCAAGTCACTATGTATGTTTTTTGAGGCCTTGTCATCATACACCATCATGCCACATTTGGTGTTGATAGACTTAATAGTCTCCGAGAAAAATCTAACGTTTAAGTTTTTTACGGACGCCCGGACGGACGGACGGACGCCCGGACGGACGGACGGACGGACGGACGGACGCCCGGACGGACGGACGACACGGCTCAGTACATAGACTCACTTTTGCTTCGCATGTGAGTCAAAAATCACTTTGTTTTCAAACCTCAATTCTCAAAATTTGATACATTCAATCGGACCTAACTTCCAGTAAGTGTGCAAAATGTCAAGGAAATCCGTCGTGTAGTTTTTTAGAAATCAGCCGTTAAGTTGGGACTAACAGACACACAGACAGACAGATAAAGTATGTAGGACCTCCAGTAAACCTGAAGGAATAATAACTTTGGCAGACTATGGTATTGAGACGTTGGATTCACCTTTACACCACCAGTGCTGATCTGCTTGTGTTGAATACAAAATCTCTGTCAAAATCTCTATTTGACCTGAAAGTAGACTGGTGTTAGTACCGTCTACTGGAATAAGAGTAGCCATATGTGACAGTTCACTTGTGTTGTTATTCACGTCAAAGCGTGATAGGGAAGCACAGCTTCAGGCTGCTGTTTGGAGTTAAGATGCCTGGCCATGCGCCTGCCGGTGTCTGTTCCTAATGAAGTCCGTCTTCTCGATATAATCAGGACAGGCAGAGGGCAGAGCGACCCAGGAGGGCAGATGTGGTAGTGAGAGCAGCACTGGGAAGTTTCTTTGGCTAATGTAGCCTGTCACCAGTCCAATAAAGGGCTGAAGCCATCCCTGATTTCTTTCACTACTCTATAAAGCGAGTGAAGGGAGGAGATATGGGATCCCTCATCTCTATACTTCTCTGCATGTGCAGCCTACTCCAAGCCATCATCAACAAGCAACCATGCCCCCGCTCCACAAAAAGTCCTACACTAGTAATGAAAAGGTCGTTTCTGCAAAAAGGGGCATTCTATACAAAACAAGCAAGCAATATTTGATTCACAAAAGAGGCATGTTTCTTTCCCAAAACAGAGCGTGAGTTACGCTTGATAGTGCTCATCGTAAACTAGTCTGCCCTTGGTCTTTTTCTAAACCATTATTGACGAAAAGGAAAAGGAGGAGGGGTGGGGGAGGGGTGGGGGAGGGTTGAGGGAAGGGCGGGAAAGGGGCGGGGGGAGTGTGGGTGGGGGCAGGGAAAGCTTGGATTTGTTGTAAAATTGCCTATGAATGAGAGGAAAGCCGATGTTGTAGACCAGGGTCAAGATTTGTTCGAATTCTATTACTATTTTTGTGAATTCTTGCGACAGTTGAAATGCGGGAACATCTTCAAAATATTTCATAAAACACAGACGAAACACGACATTCACTTACGTCATAAA
The DNA here is from genome assembly GCA_034096865.1 of Theodoxus fluviatilis. NCBI lineage: Eukaryota > Metazoa > Mollusca > Gastropoda > Cycloneritida > Neritidae > Theodoxus > Theodoxus fluviatilis. Next base: position 13,863 of record JAWQFJ010010752.1, read on the forward strand.
TAATAGCCAGATTGAACCAGCCATAATTTTCCAAGAGAAGATACAATGCGAGGGCAAAATATTCGTCATTATGCATCCCCATGCGAGTGAGGACAGGGATTAGGCTCTTTTCGGCGAACGCTGTGGAGCGGGCGACGGGTGTGATAACAGGTATATTCCAATCAGCGGCCAAGTATACCAGCTGAGACATCGCACTACTGCAACCTTCGAAAAAAGATGTAAGGTTTCACAAGTAACATAATTCAAACTAATTTCAAAAGAATTGTTGTCAAATGAACGCTGCTTACATTGCGGATGCCTGTGGTAAGGTTGGTGGTATTGTGGTGGTTGTAGTGGTGGTATTGGGATGGTTGTGGTGGTGGTATTTGTGTTTGCTGTGGTGGCGGAGGTGTTAGTTGAGGTGGTGATAGTGGTGGTGGTGGTAGTACTGTGCTACTGGGGGTATCGGTGGTGATAGTTGTTGTTTTGGTGGTGGTGGTGATATTAAGGGTAGTGATTGTGGTGATGCTGGTGATAGGTGGTGGTGGTGTCGTGGTGTCATGGTTGTGACGGTAGTGGTAGTGGGATGGTGGTGGTAGTTGTGATGAGGGTGGTAGTGCGGTGGTGGTTGTGGTTGTGATGGGGGTGGTAGTGGGGTGGTGGTTGTGGTTGTGATGGGGGTGGTAGTGATGTAATGGTGGTGGTTGTAGTAGTAGTGGTGGTGGTGGTTGTAGTAGTGCTGGTGGTGGTGGTTGTAGTAGTGCTGGTGGTGGTGGTTGTAGTAGTACTGGTGGTAGTGGTTGTTGTGGTGCTAGTTGTGGTGGTGCTTGTAGTAGTGCTGGTGGTGGTTGTGTTGTAATAGAACTGGTGGTAGTGGTTGTTGTGGTGCTAGTTGTAGTGGTGGTTGTAGTAGTGCAGGTGGTGGTGGTGGTGGTTGTAGTAGTGCAGGTGGTGGTGGTGGTTGTAGTAGTGCTGGTGGTGGTGGTGGTTGTAGTAGTGCAGGTGGTGGTGGTGGCTGTAGTAGTGCTGGTGGTGGTGGTGGTTTTAGTAGTGCTGGTGGTGGTGGTGGTTGCTGTAGTGCAGGTGGTGGTGGTGGTTGTAGTAGTGCAGGTGGTGGTGGTGGTTGTATTAGTGCTGGTGGTGGTTGTTGTTGTGGTAGTGCTGGTGGTGGTGATGGTTGTAGAAGTGCGGGTGGTGGTGGTGGTTGTAGTAGTGCTGGTGGTGGTGGTCATAGTAGAGGTGGTGGTGGTGATTGCAGTACTGCAGCTGCTGGTAGTAGTGCTGGTGGTGGTGGTGTTGTAATAGTACTGGTGGTAGTGGTGGTTGTGGTGCTAGCTGTGGTAGTAATAATTGTAGGCGTGGTTGTAGCAGTACTGGTGGTAGTGGTGGTTGCGGTGCTAGTTATGATGGTGATTGTAGTAGTGATTCTGCTGGTGGTGGTTGTACGAGTGGTGGTGGTGGTGGTTGTAGTAGTGCTGATGGTGGTGTTGGTTGTATTTGTGCTTATGTTGGTTTTTGTATTTGTGCTGGTGGTGGTGGTGGTTGTTGTGATTGTGCTGGTTGTGGTTGTATTTGTGCTGCTGGTGGTGGTGGTGGTTGTGTTTGTGCTGGTGGTAGTTGTGTTTGCGCTGGTCGTGGTGGTTGTTGTATTTGTGCTGATGGTGGTGGTTGTCTTTGTACTGGTTGTGATGGTTGTCATTGCACTGGTTGTGGTTGTTGTGTTTGTGCTCGTGGTGGTTGTATTTGTGCTGGTGGTGGTGATGGTTGTTGTGTTTGTGCTGGTGGTGGTTGTATTTGTGCTGGTGGTGGTGGTGGTGGTTGTTGTGTTTTATCTGGTGGTAGTTGTGTTTGTGCTGCTGGTGGTGGTGGTGGTTGTACTTGTGCATTTGGTGGTGGTGGTTGTGTTTGTGCTGGTGGCAGTTGTGTTTGTGCTGGTGGTGGTGGTGGTGGTTGTTGTATTTCTGCAGTTGGTGGTGGTGGTTGCAATTGTGCTAGTTGTGGTGGTTGTCCTTGTACTGGTCATGGTAGTTGTATGTCTGCTTGTAGTGGTGGTAGTTGTTGTGTTTGTGCTGGTGGTAGTTGTATTTGTGCTGGTGGTGGTGGTGGTTGTTGTGTTTGTGCTTGTGGTGGTGGTGGTTGTTGTGTTTGTGCTGGTGGTGGTGGTTGTATTTGTGCAGTTGTTGGTGGTGGTTGTATATGTGCTGGTTGTGGTGGTTGTCTTTGTACTGGTCGTGGTAGTTGTATTTGTGTTGGTGGTGGTGGTGGTGGTGGTTGTTGTGTGTGTGCTGGTGGTAGTTGTATTTGTGCTGGTGGTGGTGGTGGTTGTTGTGTTTGTGCTGGTGATGGTGGTGGTTGTTATGTTTGTGCTGGTGGTGGTGGTGGTTGTTGTGTTTGTGCTGGTGGTGGTGGTGGATGTTGTGTTTGTGCTGGTGGTGGTGGTGGTTGTCTTTGTACTGGTTGTGGTGGTTGTCTTTGTACTGGTTGTGGTTGTTGTGTTTGTGCTGGTGGTAGTTGTATTTGTGCTGGTGGTGGTGGTGGTTGTTGTGTGTGTGCTGGTGGTTGTGGTGGTTGTCTTTGTACTGGTTGTGGTGGTTGTCTTTGTACTGGTGGTGGTTGTTGTGTGTGTGCTGGTGGTAGTTGTATTTGTGCTGGTGGTGGTGGGGGTTGTTGTGTTTGTGCTGGTGGTGGTGGTGGTTGTTGTGTTTGTGCTGGAGGTAGTGGTGGTGGTTGTATTTGTGCAGTTGTTGGTGGTGGTGGTTGTGTTTGTACTGATCGTGGTAGTTGTATTTGTACTGGTAGTTGCGATGGTTGTATTTGTGCTGGTTGTAGTTGTTGTCTTTGTACTGGTCGTGGTAGTTGTACCTGTGCTGGTGGTGGAGGTGATTGTTGTGCTTGTGCTGGTGGTGGTTGTATTTGTGTTGGTGGTGGTGGTGGTTGTTGTGTTTGTGCTGCTGGTGATGGTGGTGGTTGTATTTGTGCTGGTTGTGGTGGTTGTTTTTTGTACTGGTCGTGGTAGCTGTATTTTTGCTGGTGGTAGTGGTGGTTGTATTTGTGCTTGTGGTGGTGGTGGTTGTATTTGTGCTTGTGGTGGTGGTGGGTGCTGGTGGTGGTGGTGGTTGTATTTGTGCTGGTTGTGGTGGTTGTTTTTTGTACTGGTCGTGGTAGCTGTATTTTTGCTGGTGGTAGTGGTGGTTGTATTTGTGCTTGTGGTGGTGGTGGTTGTATTTGTGCTGGTTGTGGTGGTTGTTTTTTGTACTGGTCGTGGTAGCTGTATTTTTGCTGGTGGTAGTGGTGGTTGTATTTGTGCTGGTGGTGGTGGTGGTGGTGGTTGTAGTAGTGCTGGTGGTGGTGGTCATGGTTGTATTTGTGCTTGTGGTGGTGGTGGGTGCTGGTGGTGGTGGTGGTTGTATTAATGCTGCTGGTGGTGGTGGCTGTATTAGTGCTGGTGGTGGTTGTTGCTGTATTAGTACTGGTGGTGCTGGTCATGGTTGTATTTGTGCTTGTGGTGGTGGTGGGTGCTGCTGGTGGTGGTGGTTGTATTAATGCTGCTGCTGGTTGTGGTAGTGTCCATGCTGCTGGTGGTGGTGGTTGTATTTGTGCTGGTGGTGGTGGTTGTTGTGTTTGTGCTGGTGGTGGTGGTTGTTGTGTTTGTGCTGGTGGTAGTTGTGTTTGTGCTGGTGGTGGTGGTGGTGGTTGTATTTGTGCAGTTGGTGGTGGTGGTTGGGTTTGTGTTGGTGGTAGTTGTGGTTGTGCTGGTGGTGGTGGTGGTGGTTGTATTTGTGCTTGTGGTGGTGGTTTTTGTATTTGTGCTGGTGGTGGTGGTTTTTGTAGTAGTGCTGGTGGTGGTGGTCATGGTTGTATTTGTTCCTGTGGTGGTGGTGGGTGCTAGTGGTGGTGGTGTTTGTATTAGTGCTGCTGGTGGTGGTGGTTGTATTAATGCTGCAGCTGGTGGTGGTTGTATTAGTGCTGCTTGTGGTGGTTGTTGTATTAGTGCTTGTGGTAGTGTGGGTTGTACTAGTGCTGCTTCTAGTGGTGGCTGTATTAGTACTGGTGGTGGTGGTGGTTTTATTAGTACTGGTGGTGGTGGTTTTATTAGTGCTGATGGTGGTGGTTGTTGTATTAGTGCTGCTGCTGCTGGTTGTATTCGTGCTGCTGCTAGTGGTGGCTGTATTAGTACTGGTGGTAGAGGTGGTTTTATTAGTGCTGGTGGTGGTGGTGGTTGCATTATTACTGGTGGTGGTGGTGGTTGTATGTACTGGTGGTGGTGGTGGTTGTATTTGTACTGGTGGTGGTTGTAATAGTACTGGTGGTGGTGCTGGTTGTGTTAGTGCTGCTGATGGTGGTTGTATTAGTGCTGGTGGTAGTGGTGGTTGTAATGGTATTGGTGGTGGTAGTGGTTGTATTAGTGCTGGTGGTAGTGGTGGTTTTATTAGTACTGGTGGTGGTGGTGTCTGTATTAGTACTGGTGGTGGTTTTATTAGTGCTGGTGGTGATGGTAGTTTTATTAGTACTGGTGGAGGTGGCGGTTATTAGTGCTGGTGGTGGTTTTTTGGTTAGTGCTGGTGGTGGTGGTGGTTGTAATATTACTGGTGGTGGTGTTGGTTGTGTTAGTGCTGGTGGTGGTGGTGGTTGTAATAGTACTGGTAGTGGTGGTGGTTGTATTAGTGATGGTGGTAATGGTGGTGGTTTTAGTGCTGCTTGTGGTGGTGGTTGTATTAGCACTGGTGATGGTTGTGGTTGTATTAGCACTGGTGGTGGTTGAGGTTGTGCTGCTGCTGGTTGTGGTTGTAGTTGTACTCCTGGTGGTTGTATTAGTGCCAGTGCTCCTGGTGGTTGTATTAATGTTGCTGCTGGTGGTGGTTGTAGTTTTGCTGTTGGTTGCGGTAGTTGTAATAGTACTGGTGCTGGTGGAAGTGATTGTGGTGGTGGTGCTTGTAGTAGTGGTAGTTGTTGTGGTAGTGTTGGTGTTGGTGGTGGTTTTTGTAGTAGTGCTGGTGGTGGTAGTTGTAGTAGTAGATCTGCTGGTGGTCGTTGTTGTAGTAGTGCTTCTGGTGGTGGTGGTGGTTGTATTAGCACTGGTGGAGGTGGTTGTAGTTGTGCTGGTGTTTGCGGTAGTTTCAATAGTGCTGATGATGGTTGTAGTATTGCTTTTGGTGGTGGTTATAGTAATGCTTGTGGTATTAATACTGTTTGAAAAATAAAGAACCGTGGACAGCAACCGACAAAGTATTCTTTCGTGAGTACAGATGGCCCTGAAAAGGGCCGTTTGTAAGCGGACGTAGACCAAGGGGGGTAGAGCCTCCCGCCCAGGGATATAGACCGCAGAGTCACAAGGACGTGGCGGCTCTGTCTCTGTGGCACTGACACATCAGGTATATTGATGACATCTTCTTCATCTGGAGCCATGGAGAGGAAACCCTTAAAAGACTCCATAAAGAGATGAACAAGGCCTACCCCACCATTCGCCTCAGTATGGACTTCTCCTCGGACTTGGTCACATTCTTGGACACACGGGTCCACATCCGTGATGGACAGCTGACTACCTCCCTTCACCGAAAGCCTACTGACAACTTGCAGATGCTACACTCAACCAGCTATCACCCTAGACACGTGAAGGATGCGATCCCTTTCAGCCAGGCTCTACGGATCCACCGCATTTGCTCTGACGCTAACGACAGGGAAGGCCACTTACGGGAGCTTGAAACCGCTCTTGGGCACAGTGGGTACCAGAGCGTAGCCGTCAGGAGACAGATCAGACGGCTACCAGGCAGAGAAGGGAAGATCTCTTTACCCGGCGTGACGAACAAACAGAAGCCGGTCGTGTCCCACTGGTAACCACCTACTTCCCAGGCGCAGAACGTCTTCGACGGGGGCTCAGAAGACTTCAGCATCTCTTGGACGAGGACGAGCGGCTGTCTCAGGCTCTTCCTCTCCCCCCAGTGCTGGCGTTCAGGCAGCCTCCCAACCTTAAGAACATGTTGGTCCGCAGCAGGTTCACTTCACCGGGACAGATGGGAATCAACTCCGTACAGCTCTGTGGAAAGGCTAGGTGCGCCATCTGTACATCCCTCTGCACAGATACCACCATCGGCAGGAACCAGGTTCTACACCAAGTCAGGGGCATCTACTCCTGCGGCTCCAGTGATGTTGTCTACCTCATTCGGTGCCACAGGAAGTGCCCGGATGAGTGGTATGTCGGAGAGACAGGGCAGACACTGCGCCAGCGCATGAATGGACACAGGGCGACCATCAGGAGCCAGTCACCTCTACCAGTGGCGGAGCACTTTAGTTTGCCGGGCCACTCAGCAGGAGATATGATGGTCAGCGTGCTAGCGGGTGGATTGCACGACACTCGACGACGCAGGGTCGCTGAACAGAAGTTCATCAGACTGTTCAGCACGCACCACGCCGGACTCAACAGAGATCTCGGGTTCATGGCGCACTACAAGTGAACTTCTCACGACTTGCACGTGCGTCGCATGAGGTCTCTGGGTCTTGGCGTACCATCCCCTATTTAAGCCGTCCCCGCCAGCCTCTCTCACACTTGGCCTGATGAAGGAAGATTTCCGAAAGCTTGCCAAGAGAGTACTTCACGACGTATACCTGCCAACAGGGACGGAGCCCTGCCAGTGCCACAGAGACAGAGCCGCCACGTGACTCTGCAGTCTATATCCCTGGGCGGGAGGCTCTACCCCCCTTGGTCTACGTCCGCTTACGAACGGCCCTTTTCAGGGCCATCTGTACTCACGAAAGAATACTTTGTCGGTTGCTGTCCAAGGTTCTTTATTTTTCAAACAGTATTTCGACCGACCCCGGCACCTCAGTCGTTATTAATACTGGTGGTGGTGGTGCTGCTGATGGTGGTGGTTAAAGTAGTGCTGGTCGTTGTGGTGCTGTTGGTGCTGGTGATTGTAGTATAGTTGGTTCTGGTGGTCGTTGTAGAGCTGGTGGTTGTTGTAATAGTACTGGTGGTGGTGGTGGTTGTAGTTGTGCTGGTGGTGGTTGTCGTAGGGCTGGTGGTGGTTGTATGCATGAACGGAGTTTAAGGGCATATCAGCCTTGTAGGCTATATAAGGACACAACGTTGATACATACAATCAATGGTAATCCGCACATTAAAATGCCTCACGATATTGAACCTAGTGCGATGCACGTAATAATTACATGAAAACAAGGAGATAAGCCTATCAGCCCGCATGTGCTATGTAAAAATCCCAATGACGAAAATTCACAAGAACCGCAGAGTGAAATTTACATCGCGATGTATCTAGTCACTTATTAGGTGCAAATCGCTTTAGAGATGATTGGATGGATGGATGGATTCCAAAGGTTCATCAGCCGTAAGGGCCATACATGATACAGCATAGTTAACGAGATTAAAGTGTGTAATTAGAAACTACCTCAGAAAAGCTTAATGGAGAAATATCGAAAAACAATGAAGACATAATGACTCAAAGGGGAGATTAAAACTCAGAATCTACACACAGAAAAGTATTCACAGCTAGAGGATCTTTAAAAATATCATATAGGCTACTCGACCCCCCCGTAGGTGAGCAAGTCGGGGATAGTCCATCAGAATGTGTCACATGGTGAGCCTGCGCTGGCAGGTACAGCACTTCGGTGGAGGCTCCGACCACAGCAATTAGTAGTAGGTTAGAACAAAATGGCCGATCAGGCAACGGCAGAGCATAACTTTGTCTTTTCTTGTGAGCGATGAGCGGGAGAGTCGCTCACCCCACACAGAAAGTATTTCATGAAGTTTGGTATGTGCCCAGCCGTCCCAGTCGGCCTGATACAAATCAAAGACCCTATCTAAAGGGACCGCCAGCTACGCCAAATTGTGAGAGAGGTAGTGATTTGCGGGAACATTACTTCCGGTGAGCCACTATTTTGCAATAGCTGCGCTGTTCGCTCTTCGATGTAAGCTTACTTATTACATTCGTTTGTCAGTGTTACGAGTTCACGTCTCCTCCCATTCATCAGGATTTTGTTATTGTTTACATGTGGGGGCGGGTAGCAGGATCTGCCAGACCATTAGCCTGTGTAGCTGTCTGCCAAGACCGGTGCGAAGTTATATAAGAGCCCTGTTTGATTGTGAGATGAAAAGAGTTATGAACTGGAATTCATCCTGTTTCTTTCCGGACGAAAGACTGAACTGGAAATCGTTTTATTTAAGAATTAGGTGATTCTCCAGTGGTGTTTTTACTCCCACCAATCCACATGGACTTAACGGAAGAGTGAGGACTGACTCTGATGAACGTGACGTAAGGTGGCATTTATACTGGCTGACGCTGATTGGTCAGTGATGTGAAAACACGACTCCAGACATCGAATTATGCAGCGATTGGTCAACTAACTATAGTGTTTTACGGCTCAGGTATAAAACGCCCTTTCGCCCGTAATTCGGGGCACTCGAGAATTTATTTTTAAGAGGACAGCCTCACGCAGGTCAGTGCCCTGTCCTGGCTCAGGTTTTCTACGTGGCTAGGCCACTTTGCCAGATGAAAACTGAATTGAGAATTGTCCAGATGCTGCCCAGCCTTCGAGACTGACAGATTGCAAGCCTGCCATGAATTCCACGTGCAGCTCTACGTCGCCGCCCAGTCCAGTTTCCACACGCCCGTCATTAGCGTGTACTGCCGTGCCCCGGTGAATGCCAGGAAAAGCTCCCCTCGCTTCAACAACCGTCGCCGTCCGAATAACCTCTACTCCCGGGGGTCAACTCTACTCTTCATGGGAAGAAGCCCCAGGGTCCGTGAGCTCGAAGGCTACCCGAGTCACGTAGACCCTATTCGTAACAAGAGCCCTGCAGTTTCGTCGTAGTCAACTATCAGTGAGTTTTTTCCTCTGTTTGAGCTCAGAGCGAGAATGTCTCTGAGTCCATTCTCTCCACTCTGCCCGTGCGCTCATGTGCTGATTTAGAGCCACGTGGTTAAGAGTTCGTGCGCCCTCCGTTTCATCGAAATCAGTTAAGTATTCACTGGTCTTGGCAGAAGTAGTTAATTGATGGTTATGGGATTGGGAATTTAGACTTTAGTTACAGAATTTACTCCAAGTAATTTATTGATAGCGTTCAACGCTGTTCATTATCCATTGACTGAAGTGTTCAAACGCTTCTCATTATCCATTGAATTGTGAAAGAAGATTAAAGCTTTTGATTTTTTCGTTATCCTGTATTCCCATTTTCTCATTTTCAGACTTATTACATTCCTTGTTTGGATGGGAGAATGGAAGTGTGCGAACCTTAAATTCAGAAAATACCCTAGACACAATTGAGCCAAGAAAGATTAATTTTCTGAGGAAGGGGTTTCGTAACAGATGGGGTTCTCGTCTCGGGATATGTGAACGTAAATGTAAATGATAGGAAAATTCTGAATCCATTTGAGATGTTTAACAATCAGAGGTTTTAACCTACATTAGTTGTGCCTGAGTGAGTGATTATGACATGACCTGCCATTGTTTTTGATTCACCTTCTTGCTCTTATGCATTGCTGCCTTGTGTGACCTTGTTTAGCATTGATTTGACTATCACTAGGAATTGAGTAGTTATTTGGTGTGGAAAGTTTGCCAGTTTTCTCTTTAGTGCTTGTGGAATGGATCTCATAGCCATGGCTGAGGGAGGAGAGTGGCCAACTATGTTGGAGATCCTGGGGTTAGATAAACAAAATTTGGAGTTGACCATTGAGAAGTATGGCGTGGATGTCATTAAGGGTGCTTCAAAAATTGTTATGCAGGATGCTCTGATTAAGTTCGTGGAGGATAAGCGGACTGAGAGTAAGGTTGAGAGGAAGGTGCTGATGACTGATCCAGATGAGGGAAGGAGGAGGGAGAAGGAGGAAAAAGAGGAAAAACAGAGGCAGCATGAATGGGAGATGCGTAAATTGGACATAGAGGCAGCTGAGCGAATGAAGAAATTGGAGATGGAGCTGGAGAGGGAGAGAATAGGAGCAGCTGAGAGAGAGAAGAAATTGGAAATAGAGGCGGAGAGAGAGGTGGAAAGGAAGATAAAGAGCTGAGAGAGAGAGATTGGAAGAGCAGGAGAGAGAGATAGAGATAGAGAGAAGGTAGAGAAAGAGAAGGTACAGACAGAGAGAGAGGTGGAATTAAAGAAAATAGAGTTGGAGAGAGAGAAGATACAGGCTGCTGAGAAGAGACAACAGGTGGAAATTGATCAGAAGGAGAAAGACAGGGTCAGGAGAGAGAGAGAGGGTGAGATTGATCTGAGAAGGTACACAGGAGTTCCGATATTCTCTGAGAAGAATGTGGAAGGATTCTTTGCTGCATTTGAGAAGCAGGCAGAAAGTTTGAGGTGGCAGAGAGACCATTGGCCTGTCATTGTAGGTAGTGCTGTGGTGGGAAAAGCTCAAGAGGTGTATACCACGTTACCTAGGAGTGAGCGTAGCTATGAGGCTTTAAAGAGAGCAATCTTGGAAAAGTATGCATTGACACCGGAAGCATATAGACAGAAGTTCAGGAAGTGCAGGAAGGATGAAAGAGAGACACATAGGGACTTTGTCTATCGATTGCGCAGCTCGTTTGACCGATGGTGTGTGGCTGTGAGTGCTGTTGAGGATCTGGACCGTTTGAAGCAAGTGATTGTTATGGGACAGTTCAAAGATTCTGTGACGGAAGAGGTGCGAGTCTACCTGGGAGAGAGAAAGGTGGAGGAGGTTGATCAGGCAGCCTCTACGGCTGATGAATTCCATCTGCTCCATGCAAGTAGTAGGCATAAGAAAAGCCGTGATGAGGGGAAATATCCTAGATCTGGGAAAGGAGAGAAGACAGCTGATGAGTTCAAAGGTAACGGAGGGAGGAGAGAAGAGCGAAGTAGCACGAGCCAGCCACCTGGTGGTGTCAAATGTTACAGTTGTGGGAAGATGGGACATATGAGTCGTGATTGTCGGATGAGAATGTAGTATGACACTCGACCACGTGTAGCCTGGGTGAGAGACCTTGGTGTGGTGCCAGAGGAGAGTGAATCGGTGTATGAGACCATGGGTGGAGTGTAGTATGAAGGAAGAGAGCTGGGATGTGTGAAGCCATTGAGTCAGAAGGCTGAGAAAAGTGAGGGGGAGAGTTCCACTCCCTATGTGTCCCAAGGAAGACTGTGGGTAGGAAAGAGAGAGACACCCGTCACCGTATCTCGTAATACTGGGCCGGACATCTCATTGGTGCGATCTGGAATTCTTGCCAATTGGGGAGAATCGAACACTGGGCAGAAGGTTCTGTGGGCTGATGCTGTGGGGCGTGTACATTCTAGTCCACTACATGAGGTGAGACTGGAGACCCGAGACTATAGTGGTCTCGCGGTGGTTGGTGTGTCCGAAGAATTGAGTCTTCAGGGTGTGGATATGGTGTTGGGAAATGATCTGGCTGACAGGAGGATGGTGGGTAGTTCAGGTAAGACTGAACTCGCCTTGAGAGAGGTGAAAGAGCCTGTGATGCAAGAAACTGTCTCGAATACGGAGAATGGTTGTGAAGAAGAGAGAGGAAATTTTCTCCTGCGGGGTGTTGACCCGGGCTGCTCGAAAGAGAATGATAGATCCAGATGTGGAGTTGGGAGACACATTTATGTCGCCAGTGATAGGTGATGATCATTACAATGACCAAGAGAGAGATGATGGTGAGGCAGAGCCGCAGACTGTAAGCCTGAAGACAGTGGGAGGAAGATTGGCACTGATAGATGAGCAGAAGACTGATCCTGACTTGTGTGCCCTGTATGAGCAGGCGGAGGAAGAGACAGATGGGGACGAATCTCCCGGATACTTCTTGAGGGGGGGAGTACTGATGTTAAGGAGCAGGCCTAGAGATGCACCGGTGTCAGAGGGATCGAGAGTGAGGTGTGCTGTAGTGCTACCTCGTAGGCACCGGCAGTTAGTGTTGGATTTGGCCCATAGTAGCCCTATGGCAGGACACCGGGGGGTGACCAAAACCTATCACCGGTTGCGTCAGCACTTTGTGTGGCCGGGAATGTTGAGAGAGGTGAAGCGGGTGTGCAAGCATTGTGTGGAATGCCAGAGATCAGGAGAGAAGGGTTTAGATGAGCCCAAGGCTTGCCTTAGACCTATCCCGGTAGTGCAGGAACCATTCTCACGAGTGTTGATGGATTGTGTTGGCTCTTTGCCAAAGAGTCGAGGAGATTTCCAATACCTACTCACGTTGATGTGCATGATCACTAGGTTTGTAGAAGCAGTTCCACTAAGGAACATCACTACCAAGTCTGTGAGGGAGGCTATGGTAAAATTCTTCTCCTTGTTTGGATTGCCACGAGAAGTTCAAACTGATAGGGGCACAAATTTCATGTCGAAGAGTTTTGGCATGTGTCTAAGAGATCTAGGCATCACGCACGTGATGAGCAGTCCTTATCACCCTCAGAGTCAGGAAGCGTTGGAGCGTTTCCATCGCACCCTAAAGGAAATGTTGAGATGCTATTGCAACGGTGAGCCTCACAAGAGGCCTGATGGCGTCCCGTTAGTGATATTCGCCGCTAGGGATTCGGTCCAGAAATCTTTAGGATTCACCCCCTTTGAACTTGTGTTTGGTCACGAAGTGAGAGGTCCCCTGAAAGTGGTGAAGGATGAGTGGATGAATAGGAAGAAAGAGGTGGATGTGTTGACGTTTGTGAGTGAGTTGAAGGAGAGAATGATGAAAGCCGTAGAGTGTGCGAATGCCCATCTGGGTAAGACGAAGACACGAATGAAAGAGTGGTATGACAGGAAAGCTCGAGATCGGAAGTTTGACCCTGGTGATAAAGTGATGATGCTATCCCCCATCGCAGGCAGTTCCCTCTCAGCTAGATATACAGGCCCGTATGAGGTGAAGAGACGAATAGGAGATGTGACATACGTTATCAGCACCCCTGATAGACGACGCAAGCAACGGTTGTGTCATGTGAACATGCTGAAAGAGTGTCACGGGGTTGAAAATCAGAAAGAGATCGCATGAGTGTGTGCTGTTGTGACAAAAGTTGGTGAGGATGGAGGGAGTGAGGAGGAATGTGCGGAAGAAAATGGGATGGAAGTGAAGATGAGCAATGTGTACCTATATCACAATCAGGAGGAGATGTTGACTCATTTGACAGAGAAAGAGAGAAGGGAAATGATGGCGCTGCTGAGCCGATTTCCCATGTTGTTTACAGAAGTGCCACACCGAACCCATTTGATAACTCATGACATAGAGTTGTTAGACAATAGTACGTCACCTGTGAAGCAGCATGCCTATCGAGTAGCAGGCGAGAAGGAAGATGCTTTGAGGAAAGAGGTGCAATTTCTGCTACAACATAACTTGATTGAACATAGCTCTAGTAGTTGGAGTTCTCCGTGTGTTATGGTCAGAAAGGGAGTGAATGGTTGGCGAATGTGCACTGATTATCGAAGGGTGAATGCAGTGACGAAGACCAATTCTTATCCCATTCCTCGCATTGATGATTGTGTGGACAATATAGGAAATGCGAAGTTCATTACCAAAATAGACCTCTTAAAGGGGTACTATGGGATTCCTCTATCTGACAAAGCAAAAGAAATGTCGGCGTTTGTGACCCCCGACGGTCTCTATCAGTACACAGTCTTACCCTTTGGGCTGAAAAATGCCCCAGCTACTTTTCAGCGACTTGTAAACAAACTCACAAGAGACATACCTGGTTGTCATGCTTATATTGATGACATAGTGATTTACAGCAGTGACTGGTCAGACCACTTATCTCAATTAGATCAATTGTTCTGCCGTTTGAAGGAGGCAAACTTGACTGTGAATCTCACCAAGAGTGAGTTCGGGAAAGCTACTATCACTTACCTAGGTCATGAAGTTGGAAGTGGTAAAGTACGGACTAGACAAGAGAAAGTACGAACTATAGTGGAAATGCTGGCCCCTACGAATTGCAAGGCAGTTTGAAGATTTTTGGGTATAGTAGGATATTACCGCCGGTTTTGTTGCAATTTCTCACAGTTAGCTCTCCCTCTGACAGATCTGTTGAGAAAGGGAAGAGGTTTTCACTGGAATGATGATTGTCAGAAAAGTTTCAAAAGACTCAAGCGAGTGCTTTCCTATGACCCTGTACTTAGGACCCCAGACGCTGAACGACCTTTCACTCATGGTTGACGCATCCGATCTGACTATGGGAGCTGTACTGATACAGTTAGATGAGGATGGTCTAGAGCATCCAGTAGCTTATTTTTCTAAGAAGTTCTTGGCACATCAGAAAAATTATTCTATTGTGGAAAAGGAAGCTCTGAGTCTACTGTCAGCGTTAGTACATTTTGAAGTGTACCTCAGACACTCTGCCCACGAGGTGAAGGTATATACTGATCACAACCCTGTAGTGTTCATTAAGACTCTCAAGATGTGATGTGGAGTTCGTTCCATCAGTTAGGAACCTTGGTGTTACCTTAGATTGTCATCTCAATATGTCAGAACACGTCAGGAACACATGCAAGATCGCCTACATGCACATCAGACAGATCAGTGCAATTCGTCATCTTCTCACACAAGAAGCTACTCAAACTCTCGTCTGTGCTTTCATTCTTTCACGCCTCGACTACTGCAATAGCCTTCTTTCCGGTTGCCCTAAGCATCTCGTGGATCGGCTCCAAAGAGTCCAGAACTCTGCTGCTCGCCTCATCTGTAAAGTTAGAAAGTCTCATCACATTACTCCTATCCTCCACTCTCTTCATTGGCTACCAGTTTCTGCTAGGATCCAATACAAAACCTCCTGCCTCTGCTTCAACTCTGTCTCTGCTGTCGCTCCTCTATATCTGTCTCAACTCCTTCACATCTACACACCATCTAGACAACTTCGCTCTTCTTGCGACACTCGCATCTTCAAAATTCCATCCGTTAGGTCAAAAACATTTGGTCAGCGTACTTTTTCATACCAGGGTCCTACCACCTGGAACGCACTCCCCTTCTCAGTGCGTCATGCAAACACTGCAGCTTGCTTTCGGTCAAATCTGAAAACCCACTTGTTCTCTAAGTCGTATTGAAACTATTTCGTACTTGCTGAATGTTTCAGGCTCATGTTTGTATATAATGCATGTGTGTGTGTCTTTACGTGTAGGATGCATGTTGTATTATAGCGTGCGTGTGTGCGTTTCATGTTCAGGCTCAGACTGTGTGATGATAATGTGTGTGTGTTTTTGTGTGCGTGTGCGCCTAGAGCTCCACTATGTACTTTTTTGACTGTGTGGAGGAAGTGCGCCTTATAAATAAACATATTATTATTATTATTATAATCAAAGATTACTCAGATGGAGTTTGATCTTACAAGAGTTCCCTATAGTTGTGACCCATGTAGCAGGCAAGGCCAACATTGTGGCTGATGCCCTATCTAGATTAGAATGAGTTGTTAGGAAGTGTTAGAGAAGAAGTTGGGAGGAACTTATTATGACCGAATTTCGGATGTTACTCCTCCTTGGAGGCTCCATGATTTTATCCCTGTTCGTTAATTCTCTCTAGGAGAAAAGACAAGGGTGACCGAGACCAGTAAGAGGGAAGCATCACCCCTGGAAGGTGGTCGGGTTGACGGAAATGTCAGGTATGGTTGAGAGAGGTTTGTGTAGTCCTCACTGCCTGTTTCTGTACCAATTGACCTAGTAGTAAAATAGACTACATAACCTGGGAGCTCCTTGTTGCTGGAGAGGATGTCGGGTTGTAATATGTATCTTGTTTGAGGAAGATTATTATGTGTTATGAAGTTTTGGATTTCAGTTGAATTTAGTGTTACTTAGATGCACTGGGTTTTGGTGTGTTTCCTCTGGATTGTAACAGTGATGTTTGAGTGAATAGCACTTGCGAGTGGCTCGATGACATCCCATCTTTGATGTTGGTGATTGTAGAGATTATATGCAGGAATCTTGCAAGTTAACCCCTTTGAGATTGTGTTTGTTGCAGATGGGGAGGTTTCGTAACCTGTTGCTAGGGAGACAGTGAAATGTCTCCCCTTTGTGTTTTGTTTCATTCTTTGATGATGAACCTTTTTGTGAAAAATTTCATGTTATAAATTTTTTCTCGTTTAGGGAGGGAGGTGTGTTACGAGTTCACGTCTCTTCCCATTCATCAGGATTTTGTTATTGTTTACATGTGGGGGCGGGTAGCAGGATCTGCCAGACCATTAGCCTGTGTAGCTGTCTGCCAAGACCGGTGCGAAGTTATATAAGAGCCCTGTTTGATTGTGAGATGAAAAGAGTTATGAACTGGAATTCATCCTGTTTCTTTCCGGACGAAAGACTGAACTGGAAATTGTATTATTTAAGAATTAGGTGATTCTCCAGTGGTGTTTTTACTCCCATCAATCCACATGGACTTAACGGAAGAGTGAGGACTGACTCTGATGAACGTGACGTAAGGTGGCATTTATACTGGCTGACGCTGATTGGTCAGTGATGTGAAAACACGACTCCAGACATCGAATTATGCAGCGATTGGTCAACTAACTATAGTGTTTTACGGCTCAGGTATAAACCGCCCTTTCACCCGTAATTCGTGGCACTCGAGAATTTATTTTTAAGAGGACAGCCTCACGCAGGTCAGTGCCCTGTCCTGGCTCAGGTTTTCTACGTGGCTAGGCCACTTTGCCAGATGAAAACTGAATTGAGAATTGCCCAGATGCTGCCCAGCCTTCGCGACTGACAGATTGCAAGCCTGCCATGAATTCCACGTGCAGCTCTACGTCGCCACCCAGTCCAGTTTCCACACGCCCGTCATTAGCGTGTACTGCCGTGCCCGGTGAATGCCAGGAAAAGCTCCCCTCGCTTCAACAACCGTCGCCGTCCAAATAACCTCGACTCCTGGGGGTCAACTCTACTCTTCATGGGAAGAAGCCCCAGGGTCCGTGAGCTCAAAGGCTACCCATGTCACGTAGACCCTATTCGTAACAAGAGCCCTGCAGTTTCGTCATAGTCAACTATCAGTGAGTTTTTCCCCTGTTTGAGCTCACAGCGAGAATGTCTTTGAGTCTATTCTCTCCACTCTGCCCGTGCGCTCATGTGCTGATTTAGAGCCACGTGGTTAAGAGTTCGTGCGCCCACCGTTTCATCAAAATCAGTTAACTCATTGCTTACACAGGGATAGCATTAGGAATTTTACCTCTGTACGCAGTGTTTTTTTATGTTTTCAAAAAATCGTACAAAATCCAAATTTTGAATAACTGTTTAATATTTGGTACCACAAGAAAGAAAATCATTTGCACTTTCTAGCTGAAGTGCTGGATAGTTACAATATGCAGTAAGAAAATTGGGGAAATTTGTTTTTTAACACCAGGTACATGCAATTTTGATTTTCTTTTTTTTTACACCTAATGTATTGTACTAATAGTCAAGAGATAGATTTTGCACAACAGTTCTGAAATCAGTATTTCCATATCAAACTATATTGATGAATGATTGACTGCAGGATAAAAAAATGCTTGAAAATTATTTTTTTTAGCAAGTCAGAGAGGTGAAATCAGAAAATATACACTTACTGCAATCTGTCTCTGTTTGAATAGAAGAAAAGTCTCAAATGACTCGAGAGAAAGAAGGCGCCCTACTCAGCATAGTCCTCTTTTGTGTGGTACAGTTCATTGGAGGAGTAGAGAAGGTTTTCGGCATCCTCTGCATCCGAATCGATGTCTGTGTCTGCTGTAAAAACCGTTTCTATCTCTTCCTCTCTTTCTGACGTCGACGGCGACAAAGTCAATTCGTTTTCGCTTTCAGCCACGAAATCGATTCGTCTTTGCTGTCAGCCACTGCTTCATTCTCGTTGACTGAGACTATTTCCGCATCAGAATCATAAAGATCTTCTTCAGAAGTCCAATATCCACCTAGATCTTCAATATCAGACCCTTCTTCCGTCCACACTTCTAATACTTCGTCATTTTCATCACTGCTCAATCACCGACAACGCGACGCCATGTCGACAAGCGCAAAAACGCGACGTAGGGTGAGCGTAGCTTCTACAACATCTAGCTTTCTCACGGGGACTATACTAAAGAAAAGGTCACTCCAGCGAACACAGATTGGTTACAGCATAAAGTGCTGTACGATTTACTTCCCTTGAAACAGCCACGTAGATAGGAAAATTTCTTTACGGCGACCGCAACCACGTAGTTGAGCTGCGTAGCCAAAGGGTGTTGGCGTCATCGCAACCACGTGGTTGAGCTGCGTAAGCAATGGGTTAAGTATTCACTGGTCTTGGCAGAAGTAGTTAATTGATGGTTATGGGATTGGGAATTTAGACTTTAGTTACAGAATTTACTCCAAGTAATTTATTGATAGCGTTCAACGCTGTTCATTATCTATTGAATGAAGTGTTCAAACGCTTCTCATTATCCATTGAATTGTGAAAGAAGATTAAAGCTTTTGATTTTTTCGTTATCCTGTATTCCCATTTTCTCATTTTCAGACTTATTACATTCCTTGTTTGGATGGGAGAATGGAAGTGTGCGAACCTTAAATTCAGAAAATACCCTAGACACAATTGAGCCAAGAAAGATTAATTTTCTGAGGAAGGGGTTTCGTATCAGTCAGTCTGAAACATACTTCTTAATGACAAGTATATCACCTCCACGTTTGCAATAAAACTAACGGCAATACTGAAAATTCACTTGCATATTCCTGCACTGGTCTGGCAAATGTACGCCTAAACAAATTGATCGACTATGAATTCTTGCTTCATTACGCTTAAAGTGTCTTTGATTACAAAAGTTATACACTACTATATTTCAGTCTACGAATTAATTAAATACAAATACACATAAAAGACACTTTTATGTGAAAACACGAGTATTACTAGTCCACTCAAAGACACTGGCTGCGCTCGATTTAACCGCCGGAATCCAGCCGCGGCGGTCTGCCGCCACGTGAACGGCAGTCCCCGTGACGTGAGCGGCGATTCGACAGCTTTCGTGTAAATCGAGCGCTTTCGGCTGATCAACATGGCGGCACAATTGTGGTGTTTGCAAGTTACTATAGACAGCGGTAGCGATGATGACTAAATGTGCTGTCTTCTTGGTTTATGGTAAGGTTTGAGGTTATTGTGTAAATTGAACATTTTCATTACCACTACCTATGCCCTGATAAGTGACTCCTGAGCCTACTGCAGTCAAAGACCCTATATATACACTAAGACGGCGCACTCGAGCGATTTTCCTTTACGCAAAGGGAGGTCAGATTGTAGAGTTACGTCCCTTTGCATGATAATTGTCAATTCGAACTTAATGCAGGATTTCTCACTGTCAACCACACATCATGCACACAATAAAGAAAAAAATCGTAATCTACTTCAATTGTCCAGCGGAGATTGCAGCGAGGTGACAAATTAAGGCACACATGAGTCAGCGGAGAACGAATTATCGAATATTTTCAGTGTCGAAGCGTCACAAAACATAAACCCTAGTCTGGTCGTCGCCATCTTGGATCTTCGTTCGCCTTAGAAAACCTGAGGGCGGACCCGGCGGTGGGCCAGATGATCCGCTGGTCATGTGAAATGAAGAAATCGAGTGCAACAAAAAACTCGCCGGTGCCCCGTCTTGCCTGCCAGCGGATTCAGGCGGACAAATCGAGCGCAGCCACTATCTAATGGGACCGCCAGCTACGCCGAATTGCGAGAGATGTAGTGATTTGCGAGGACATCACTTCCCGTGAGCCACTATTTTACAATAGTTGCGTTGTTTGCTCTCCGATGAAAGCAAACTATTTTCTAACATTATTTTTTCAGTCTGAAGAATAGATCTTGATGACAAGTACAGCACCTATACTTTTGCAATAAACTAACGGCAATACTGACAAAGCACGTGTACATTCCCGCACTGGTCTGGCGAAAGTAGGCTAAACAAATTGATCGACAATGAATTCTTGCTTCATTACGCTCAAAATGACTTGGATTAGAAAGTAATACACTACTGTCTTTCAATCTTTGAAATCATTAAATGTAGATACACATGAAAGACACTACTACGTGAAAACATGATTATTCCTAGTCCACTGCATTCTAGTAAACTAGAGATTTTGCCTACCGGCAAAAGTATCTCTAGCCCAGTTGACATCACGTGATGGAAGGTTTTCGGCCAATTTATGCAAATGGAAGTCACACTTGGGTATACAGAATGAGTCCACTGTAGCTTTCATTGTACAGGAAGTGATGTTCCCACGAATGTCAAAACGACACAGAGAGGCCAAATGACAAATCGCATCAAAACTGCAAAAGCTGGCCGTCCAGTTAGATAGAGTCTTTGGTTCACTCAAAGACACTATCAGGGTGGATATATTTATGCTGCTAGTAGTGGTTGTAGTAGCGCTGGTCCTGATTTTTTTAGTAGTGCTGGTGGTTGTGGTAGTAGCCTACTAATGCATGTGGGTGTGGTTTTATTAGTACTGGTACTTTTTTGTAGTGCAGGTTGGTTTGGCTGAAGTAGTGCTGATCGTGGTTGTTGTATTAGAAGTTGTGGTATTTGTTGTATTAGTACTGGTTGTAGTGGATGCAATACTGCTGGTAGTTGTTGTTGTAGTAGTACTGGTGGTGGTGGTTGTATTTGTATTTGTGGTGTACTTTGTAGTAATGCTGGTGATGAAGTTTTGTAGTAGTGCCGATGGTAGTGGTTGTAGTAGTGCTGGTGGTGATGATTGTGGTCTTGGTGGCGATGATGGTTGTAGTAGTGCCTATGGTGGGTGTTTGAAGTAGTTCTGATGCTGATTGTTATAATAGTCCTGGTGGTTGTGATTGAAGTTGTTCTGATGATAGTGTTTATGGTAGTGTCATTGGTTGTGGTTGAAGTAGTATTGGTGGTGGTAGTTGTATTAGTACTAGTGGTGACAGTTGTGGTAGTTCTGATGGGGGTGGTGGTTGTAGTAGTGCTGGTGGATGTAGTAGCACTAATGGTGATGGCTGTGGTAGTACTAATGGTGGTGATTGTAGTGGTGCTGGTGGTGGTGGTGGTTGTATATATGTTGGTGGTGTTGTTTGCAGTATTGCTGTTGGTGGTGGTTGTAGTGGCACTGATGGTGGTGATTGTAGTAGTGCTGGTGGTGGTGGTTATAGTAGTGCTAGTAGTTATAGAGTTAGCGGTACCAAGTAATTAATTAACACTTTTAATTAGCTGACTGTTCGCTTTTTAAATTTGATTCGCAGGCTAATGACATTTTTCAATCTGGAGGCAGGGAGCGAGAGAGAGGCAAGCCACACGTGGCCACTTGCAGTCTGCACGGCTGCAAAGGCAAGTGCCTCTAAAATCAATATTCCAGTCAGGTGTGTCTCTAAGAGACCTGAACACCCCTGCTAATTACTTTGGTGAAATATCCTCACAGGTTAAAGGGGCATAACTTGCGTGCCTGACAAAAATGTCGGCCATGTCAATTGCAACGTTGAACGTCCTATTTCTTTGTCTCACTTGGCATATCATCGCCATCCAAGTGCCACGCACTCACCTCAATCTGTGTCTACACAGCGCCTCCCTCTGCAGCCAGGCAAAAAATTAAATAACCTCCAGTTCCCATAGCAGCCGTCTGCCTGTTAAAGCTAACTCATTGTCTGCTAGACTGCATATTTCTCACTCTCTCTCTCTCTCTCTCACTCTCTCTCTCTCTCTCTCTCTCTCTCTCTCTCTCTCTCTCTCTCTCTCTCTCTCTCTCTCTCTCTCTCTCTCTCTTACTCTCTTCCTCCCTCTCTCTCCATCTGTATGTGTCTCTGTCTCTCCTTCTGTCTCTCTCCTTCACACACACACACACACACACATACAGATGCACACACACACACACACACACACACACACACACACACACACACACACACACACACACACACACACACACCTTTTTGAGGTGTTGTAAGCACACAAGTGCAAACGGGATTTCCCGTTAAATTCAAGGGAGGTAATACCTTTTGTTACTCAAAATTACCTCCCTTGCACTGTTGCATTGTAAACAATGTTACAGAGGGAAGTACAGCTTGGCTGTGCCCTGTCTCTGTCTGTTTCTGTCTTTCTCTCTGTTAGCCTGTCTGTCTGCCTGTCTCTCCTTCTGTCTCACACACACACACACACACACACACACACACACACACACACACACACACACACACACACACACACACACACACAGACACACCTTGTTGAGGTGTTGTAAGCAAGCAGGTGCAAATGGGATTTCCCGTTAAATTCAAGGGAGGTAATACCTTTTGTTACGATGTTTCTTCACAACGATAGAAGGGCATTGCTGGGGTGAAGGTGAAGGCCACAGCTCCGAGTCCCAGTTATAATGTAACAAAATTAACAAGTAGCGCTGAAATACCTCACCAAACCAGCCAAGATTTAGCGAAGATAAAGGAAAACTATTTGCAGTAAATTTGCGCCTTTGCTTTTTTTGCTTACATCTGTGTTTGTGCATAAATGTGCATCCATCCACGCAAAAATTTCCATGATGTAATAATCAGACCACGTTTTTTAGCCAATAGGAAGATTTCTCTGCTAGCATAGCCGCGCACAGCCTTCAATGCATACCAGAACCTCTGGGGCTGCTGGACTGGGCAGGTAGGTTTTGATTTGTTTCCAAGAGTGACCTCTCTCTTGCATTTTCAGTTTGTAGGTTTTGGGATTGCATTTCTAATCTCATTTAGCTAGTTGCATGTCCTTACAGCTTTATCTATTCTTTTTCAAGAGTGATCTGTCTCTTGGTATTTAAGTCACAGCGTTAGATGTTTTGAGGTCGACCTCTTTCTAAATTATGTGTGGCCAAAAAGATGATGAACATAAATTGAGAACTGAACTTGTAAGAGTTACAAAAAAGCGTGTTGCTAATGAAAGTAAGTTAAATTGCATAAATATAGAGATATATGATGTGAAAAAAGAAATGCGAATAAAACAAGGTCATATTATTAAAATGTCTCAAATCCGCTCATTTACATTAGTCAATAATCGAATAGCATTTGAAAAAAGCAGCTTTTAAAATTGAAGAAGTCAAATATATTTAAAGAAAAAAAAGCTTCTATAGTCAAAGATTTAGATGACATTAAATACTACGAAATATATTTGTGCAGTGAGCTACAGAACTATATCTTGGCCACTATGCTACAGAGGGCAAACATATCATCTATTGAAGATGTGGAAATTGGCATGGATGAAACTGAGTTTCCTATTTATTTAAGCCAGTAAACCATAGGGAACAATAGTATTATTATCTTAGACTTGCTTCAACAAGAAAAAAGAAGGAAGAAAACCAAAAATAATAATTTATACTATACATATACTTTTAGAAAATGACCCACAGGTCCAGTAGCTAAGGGGTTGGCATACAATCAATTTAGTTATGCATAGAACCAGGACGCCCTTAGAATAAAGCCACTTTCGTTATGCCTAGTATTATCTAAGTACTGTGTAAATTAAACCAACACTGTCTGCGTCTAAAATCTGATGCACTGAAGAAGCTTGAAAGCGGAATCAGTGTAAATTTCACTCTGGATTCCTACAAGGTAAGTGACAAACCTTCACTTTATTTGCTTTGCTAAGTTTTGTAATGCCTTTGAGAGGCACCCAGGTCTTGAACTTGGAAGCATAGCCTCGCCATTTCACATATGCCTTTTTAAATTTGAGATCCTTTCTTAATACCTTTTCAATTTGAAACACAGTTTGTGATAATTTCTGCAGCTCCTGAGTATAAAAGGGTCCATCTACTGCCTCGCCAGTCATGTCTTCTACTTTGTAAGTTAAAGGAATCGTTTTTTGAATTGATTTGATTTTAAACAGTCTTCTGTCCAGTTAGGCGCATACCCTTTTTCAAATGCTTTCTTTTGTATAGAAATTCTAACAAAATCGCCTACTTGGAATTTTGCTTTAGACTCTGTCACCTGCTCATTCTGCAAGGCAAGGTATTCCTCCTGTTCATTTCTTTCTTTTGATGTGTGTAAAGGAGTCATACCTAGAGATCTATGAACTGTTTTATTGTACTTATCAATCATATAAGGTAAAAAATCAATATATTTGTGTGTATTGTTGGCAGTGAAATACTTCCACATACATCATTTCAATGTATGGTTAAATCTCTCCACAATAACTGCTTTACCTTCATTGTATGTATGGTACATACCAATCTGGTTTTCTTTGAGAAAGATCTGGAATGCTCTGTTTAAAATTTCTGTGCCCTGATCAACCTAGAGGAAGCCAGGCTTTCTTCCCCCTTTCAAAATAGTTTTGAAAGCTTAAACTATTTCAGTCCGTGTTTTATGTTTGATAGCTACACTCCATGCAAATTTGCTGAATACATAAATGACGTTTAAGAGATATTTGATTCCCTTGTTTTGCTAGCTGAAGGCTTGCATGTCAACAACATCTGCACTCCAAATATTGTCAATACCACTTGAAATAACTTGGCGTTGAGGAAACTTTCTTCTGATTGGTCTATAAAGTTCCTCTGCTAGTTCATTGTCCATTTTCTCAACGTCTTTTTCGGTTTCCCAGCCCAATGTTATGCTTCAAACTAATAGTGGCTTGACTACTAATGCCTTGGCAGCTTTCTCACCCAAGTCTTGACAGTGTGTTTAGACAACTGCTCCAGCATTATTGCATCAGCCTGTTTTTTGTCTCCATAAGTGTATGCTACATCATGTTGTTTACAGATTTCATCAAGTTCATTCACTGGTGGACCATTATCTAATGGATTGCCAGGACCACAGTAGTTGTATCCAGGTAAAGTTAATCCTTCCTTTAGTAACAGAGGTAAAATGGCTTTGTAAATATCTATTGCACCTCCTTCCTTTTGAGGCAAGAATTTTGTTTTTCTAGAACCACAAACAGAACACAGTGATCTGGCTATTTTCTTACCATTTGTGGTTGTTTCTAAAGTGACATGTTTAGAATCTGTAACTGCTTTACACTTCAGACAGTATGATTTCATATCTATATATACTCTACAACCTTTTTGCATACTCATTGATTATACTTCTATTTACCATGCCAGGCCTGAGGGTAAATTGGAGTAAGATTTCCAGAGGTGTTTTTCCATTGCCCTGTTTTTGATGTAATACACACAGTAATAACCACATATGACAGAATCCAGGTTCTGAATTAGAGCTGCATTATACACAATTTCCTTTTTGCTTTTTCTAATGTATTTTACAACCACATCAGGTGGAGGAACACTGAATGGGTCAAAATATTCATACTTATTAGAATCAGGGTAATTGCAACCCAGTGTGTTGCAAGATTTGCGCAAGGTGGGTGAGGAATTGTACAGGGGTGCGAAACCAGGTAGTGTCGCTGTCTAGAATGCTAGGCATGCACCGGTTGCATCTAAAAATAGTAGCCAAAGCTGGGACCCACCACTTGTTGCTAACCAGGAGTGATTAACCCAGGGCGGAGGGGTCAGGAGATTTGATTGGGGGGAGGGCGAGAGAGGTTTGCGCACGAGTGAAGCATGAGTGAAGCATGAGTGATCTCGGAAGGCGATAGCATCCCCACGTGTTACAATCGAATTTTCCAATTGGTTAATCGGAGCTGGGGCGATGGATCGTTTGGGCGTTTGACGCCAGGGGCACAATTATTCAAGCTTGCTGTTTGAGTAAGCTGGACTGTTGGCGACTGGGTCGTGTAGGCTCATGAGATGCGCGTGTCTGCTTAGAGCGCTATTATCACTCGAGGGGTTCTGGTTCTCCCAAGTGTAACAACAGTCTGTCAAGCCACGGTCTGTCTTGAGGTATGTTCATTACGGTTCTATGGTTGAACGCGTATATACCTTTGCAAGTGAGAGAACGCCATTTTTGACTAAATTATTCTGCAAGAGGTAAAGTTGAATTAAGTGTCTCCTCAATCATCAAGTAAAATGAATATTGACTGTGGGAATGGAAAAGGGGGGAAAATTCAATTGCTCTTTGAGTGAGTCAAGTTATTGGGTTCTAATTCTGATGACGTCTGGGGTGCGTCTATCGGTCATTCGTGAATGGGAGTGTGCGAAAGAGGCTTGTGTTGAGAGTGCAGCAACTGCTGTCTTATCTCGTAGTGATAAGTCGTCTTTGTCTATTTTCAGACCACACGCACATGCACACACACGTGTATAGATATACATGCTTATTAGCTTGTGTATACGGAACTGGGTTCCGGAAACCGCAAACTGGGTTTGTAGCAGTGAGTCAGCCATTCAGGGGGCTACTGCATATTAAGTCGTGTGTACGTATTCACGCCTGCGGAGCTGAGTCTATGGAGTCCTGTGGGGACCAGTCCAGAAGCAGCCGAGGGTGAACAAGTCCTACCGAAGAGTGCCACTGGTCACCGGAGTGACCAGTCCCGAGGGCCAGCCAGAGGGCTGGAGTCCAAGCGTCCTGGGGATAATGAGAGAGTGGAGGGGTGCCGTCCGCAAGGCTACTGCTTGGTGGATTACCACGACGATGGGTTTGGCGGCGCGTGGGAAGCGGCCCTGCGCGACTGTGGATTACCATGACGATGGTTTGGCAGCGCATAGGCAGCGACCACGCGCAACTGTGGCTTACTACAACGAAAGAATTAGAGGCGGGGACGGGGGCCTCGCGCTACTGTCTGTGTAGACAGTATCTGTTATGTGTCAACCGTGCTCGGTGTAGACAGTATGTGTTATGTGTCAACCGTGCTTGGATTACCGTGTTGATTCCAGAGGGGAACAAGGACACGAAGTGGTAAGAGAGTTTTCTTATATCCACTAGATCCATGAATGAGGCGGTGAAATTGACAGTAACTTTGGCCGAAGCCATCACATTCTCAGAGCGTGTAGAGCTCTATCGTTGGAGTGGAGAGGGAGTTCATGGTAGACTGTTTCACTGCAAGAGTGGACCAGAGAAAACTCTTAGCGCGTTTGTTATTGTATGCTAATTGAGTGTCGCGTCCCCCACATGAAGTGAGAGCTGTGATTGGAGGAGGCTCGATACGCTTCCCAGAGGTTGCATGAAGCCCCGCCCGTTTGGGGCGTGTAACTTCATTGATGAACTTCTGCGAGAAAGATTGTGGTGTGTTGTTGTATTCTTTTGGGGACTTAACCTTTTTGCGGGTTGGGATTTTCTTTCAGCTTTTGTGATATTGATTAAACTATTGTTGTGAAACTGTATCCTACCCTCAGTGTCTCATTTTGTTGTTGTTTTCCTATTTATTTATCTTTATCGCTGTAGGAGAGTGGCAATTAGGATTTTGTTGAAAATCCTTGGGTGGAATTCCATCACAAGTTCTCAGTAACTGACTTTTAAAGAATTTTAATACACCACCACGCGATACAGTGTGTTCCAAGCCCAGCAAAGTAGTCTTGCAGATTAATGACCATACATTCATTTTTAGCAGCCTTAGCTGGTAACATGTCTTTGCAAAAGGTTCCTGTGTAGTTTTTTTACTGACTTTAACATGCGATCAATGTCATAATTAATTAATGGGTTCCAGGGAGGACCAGGCTTCTGGCTGCCCTCTTTGCTGCCTTTTTTTTAATCCTTTACCCAAAAGACTTGGTAGAATATATCTTGCAAGACTGGCAAGAAGCATAGGCCAGAAACCTTCCATCTTACTCATTTGAGCTTTAGACATAATTAGGTCAATGCCTTTAATCAGTTTTTTGTGCTTACTTATTTTTGCAATCAGTCTGTTTGTTAGCAGTAATTTGTCTGTACCAGTGAGTTGACTAGCGCCAAGTCTAAGATTTACACCAGTTTTCTTGCTGAGAGCCTCAGCTATCTTTTCTTTTGATTTGTTGTAAGACTGATTAAATATTCTGACATTTATATTATATCATATTATATTCTATATGAATACATTTAACAGAAGTGCTTGAATTATGGGGATGCCGTTGAAAGGAGAATTTGCCTCCAGAAGAAGCCACTTTCCTCGTCTACCTCCCCGGCCAGTAACTGCCTTGCTTGTGGCCCCATGAGTTGCTCCTGAGGCTGCAGCTAATCCCAAGGAGGGTAAAACACTTTTAAGAATAGTGGGACCAACCCTAGCAATGAGTAAGGCAAGAGCACCCAGAAACCCACCCTGTTTTTGCACTTGAGTTTTGGACAGCTTTAGAGTGACAGCTTTTTTGCCTTTTCTTAGTTTGCCAATCTATATTTCTGTAAGTCCTAGTGTATGTGCACCACCCATTTGTGATTTGTTCATTGAAATAGACACACCAGTCTTATTTAGGTATGCCTTTTTATTTGCTTTTCTTTGAGCATTAGTTAAGTGAAATCCTACACCTTTGTAAGTCATTATTATGCATTATACTAGTACAATTTCATAAATCTTATACAATAACATTTATTTTACCTTGAAGTGCATTTACAGTGAGGTATCTGACACTCAATATGACTCTATACACATAGTAGCATGCATCTGCATCATTAATATGGGAGTGTCCTCCTAACTGCTGATTGATTTCAACATCAGATGTGGAACCAATCAGCTGGTCTGCATGTTTTGATACGTCAATATGAATGATTGGATACAAACTTGCAAATTCTTCTACATTGATAGAGCTCCCTGTGTATATTGGTATTTGTTTGCAGCTTCTTGGAACATCATGTAAGCTCTGCTGTAATTTCTGCTAGCTTCATCAAAATTAGTGATGAGTGCTCTCTCAGGATACTGCAAGCTGTTTACCCTTACAAATATTTGTGTCAGTTTGGCATGATCAAAGACCATGTTATTTTGTTCTTGAGTGTTGCCACGACAGACAGCTTGAAATGCAATGAATATATGCCTAGGCGATTGCTCACGTTGCTGTGTTGTGACTCTCCAAGATGGGCTAAGTTCTGTACTGGTATATTGCTGTCTGTAAACTCTCATCTGCTCAAAATACAGCTTTTTCATCATTCCACTAGCAAGTTGTGTTTCCAGATCAACCAAGTAACCCAAATTAGGTTCCACTTTTGGCATCCACAAACTTATGTGGGATATTTTGAATTTCCCCACATCAACACCATTCTGTCTGTGGATGTGGTTGTTAGAATTAGCTCTGTCCAAAAGGAGACTGTACTTAATTCCTCTAGTAATACTGGTGACATCTCTGCACAGTCCAAACACACTACTCAGAGGTAGAAACACACCGACATCATTGCTTCCTCCTGTGAGGAGGTTTTTCATTTTAAACCCTGAATTGTAGTTGTCTCTTCTAAGATTTCCCAAAGCCCTTCCTAATTCAGCTCTGGTTGTGTAATCAGCATTTGCTGTATCTGTAGCAGTATTGAATTATTTTCCATCACTGCCACCATTTCCAGAGTCTTTGTACCAGAGCATATTACTCGCACTCGACTTGTTGTAATCATCTGAAAACGTAACCAGGTTCATGATGGTAGAAGCTTGTGGTAGATACAGAGATATATGTTCTACCTGCTGGTCATTTAGATGCAATTCTGCCATATGAAAGAGGGACGATCCATTAATTACCAATGCAACATTATCTCCAGCATTGTAATTAGTGTTATCTTTACTCTCTCTTTCAGATATGCTTTGTGTGGGAGAAGGAACACATCCATGTCCCTCGTTTCCAGAATGTGCCTGCCATCTTTATCCATGTTTGCTTAGTCTCTTGGTAGGTACTCAAACTATTCAAATGTCTTAATGGAGTCATCAACAATTGGATCCTTAAAGAGGTCCAAGTAAGGGGACTGAATTTTTGCCATATATTGTATATACATGTTTTATTATTTAAGAGTACGCTAGTGTAGATACTCCATCTTCAAGAATGTATCTTTTATCATCAAAACATGACAGACTTGTCTTGTTTATCTTATACGTTCCCAACTGATGAAGTTCAGATCTAATGCCCTGCATTGTGTGGCGTGTTTGGGTTTTAGTAAAAAGAATGCTTTTGTAATCATCATGGCGGACTCTGTTCTTAATA
>JAWQFJ010010753.1:0-27500 GCA_034096865.1 Theodoxus fluviatilis
AACAGAATTAAAAATGCATCAAGCAAAAATTATAAACCTGAAGTAAGTGATTCAGTTCATGAAAATACAAGAAGTGCAAAGCCCATACGACTCACATGCTTGACCTTGAAATTTATATGACCTTGACCTTCAGGTGACCTTCAAGGTCAAGGTCAAACAACTAAACCTAGCAATGACATCATACACTAAGAAATGATTTACACATTTTTTTCCTACCAACAAAACATGTGACCTTGACCCAAGGTCAAGGTCATCCAAGGTCATGCAACACAAAGCTCTTAATTCAAGACATAGGAAGCACAATGGTGCTTATTGACACTTTCTACCATGAGATATAGTCACTTTTAGTGGTTCACTACCCCATTTTGGTCACATTTCATAAGGGTCAAAGTGACCTTGACCTTGATGATATGTGACCAAATGTGTCTTATGATGAAAGTATAACATGTGCCCCACATAATTATTAAGTTTGAAACAGTTATCTTCCATAGTTCAGGGTCAAGGTCACTTCAAAATATGTATACAATCCAACTTTGAAGAGCTCCTGTGACCTTGACCTTGAAGCAAGGTCAACCAAACTGGTATCAAAAGATAGGGCTTGCTTTGACCTATATACCACTTGTAGCTAAGGTCGCCATTCTCAATAACGTGGGAGAAAATTGGGAAAATGTGAAAAATGACTGTTTTTGAGACCACATTTATGGCTCCTGTGACCTTGACCTTGAAGCAAGGTCGTCACTATGTATGTTGTTTGAGGCCTTGTCATCATACACCATCATGCCACATTTGGTGTTGATAGACTTAATAGTCTCCGAGAAAAATCCAACGTTTAAGTTTTTTACGGACGCCCGGACGGACGCCCGGACGGACGCCCGGACGGACGCCCGAACGGACGCCCGGACGGACGGACGACACGGCTCAGTACATAGACTCACTTTTGCTTTGCATGTGAGTCAAAAATGGAAGTTCCAAACGAGTATTCAAATGCAAGGGCTGTCATTAGCCAATTAATTTCAGGAGCTGGTTTTTAAAAATTATAAAGAGACAGACAGACATTAAGGGAGGCAACGCATAGAAGCAGCTCATGAAGCCGAAGTTGTCTCCCCTTAAACCCTACAGCATGCAAGCATACAACCTTCTGGATGACTGAAAATCTCTCGCTCCGTTTGTTGACAATTTTCACTGGCAATTCCATAGCTGCTGCAAGGTGCATATTAAACAGCTACAAACATTCTGTACCCACAATGTGCAAGCTGTGGCAGAAAGGAGGGCTGTGGAAGGGAGCTGCGACAGGTGCAGTCATGATCTACTAAACACCACAGCACCCAGGCAGGCGGGGTCTGCACAGCTGATGCAAGCAGGGGTATTGATTAATTTTTGCCCTAATGTTTAGTCACATCTCTTGTTAAACATACCAAGCCACACTGCAAACCACAACCATTTGTAAATACTCAGAATTCCCTGTGTGAGTGTGTATGTGCGTGTGTGTATGTGTAAGTGTCTGTGTGTGTGTGTGTGTGTTTGTGTGTGTTTGTGCGTGTAAAAAACAGAGACACACAGACAACAGAGGGTTAGAAACACAGACAGAGCACATGCCTGCAGGCTGCCTGGACAGCAAATGCAGCCTAGCTTGGGAGGCTGTATCGATTGTTTCGCCCTGCAGCGAAATTCACCAGCAGCTAGGGCCAGGCTCAACAAGCCTCTGCAAAACAAAATGTGTGTCAGTTGCTGTTGTCAGCACGTCACTTATGTAGGTTAGACACCTGTGTCAGTGCCATGGCTGCCACTTTTAGCATATGGCACAGGTATGCCACACCCAAGTTTGACCTGCTTTGAGTCTTGGGGAGTTCCATGTTGATAAGAGTGTGTGTGTGAGGCTAAAAAGTAAACCCTCACAGCATGGTAAGTCAAAAAGTGAACAGCTCCCTAATTAAAAGTGTTAATTAATGAGGTCGTACTGCCAAAACCCTTACTACTGAGAGAGAGAGAGAGAGAGAGAGAGAGAGAGAGAGAGGGAGGCCAGATAGATAGAGAGACAGAGAGACAGAGAAAGGCCAGAGATGAAGAGAGCTATGTAGCGAGAGATATATAGAGAGAGATACATATAAAGATATATATATATATATATATATATATATATATATATATATATAGAGAGAGAGAGAGAGAGAGAGAGAGAGAGAGAGAGAGAGAGAGAGTGACAGAGAGATTGCGAGAGAGGGAGAAATGCAAAAGAGAGAGAAAGGCCCGAGAGAGAGAGAGAGAGAGAGAGAGAGAGAGAAAGAGAGATCAAGAGAGAGAGAGAGCAAGAGAGAGACAGACAGACAGACCCGAAAAAGAGAGAAAGGCCAGAGAGAGAAAGTGAGAGAAAGAGAGAGAAAGAGAGAGAAAGAGAGAGAAAGAGAGAGAAAGAGAGAGAGAAAGACCCGAGAAGGAGGGAAAGGTCAGAGAGAGAGAGAGAGAGAGAGAGAGAGAGAGAGAGAGAAAGGCCCGAGAGAGAAAGAGAGAAAGGCTCGAGAGAGAAAGAGAGATAGGCCCGAGAGAGAGAGAGAGAGCGAGAGAGAGAGAGAGAGAGAGAGAGAGAGAGAGAGAGAAAGAGAGAGAGAGAGAGACTTTGAGACTTTGAAACTTTATTTGTCAGGCCGACGGCCCATAAACAAAGCAGTTTACAATATCTGAATCACATATTCAAACAGAAATCCAACAAGAACAACTAAATCATATTCAACACACACACACACACGCGCACGCACGCACGCTCGCAAATATAAATAAATAAAATAAAACATATGTTCTAACCAAATACTTCAAAACAACATGTGTGGGTTTCGTACTACTACGTGCGGTCTAGCCCAGCTCCTTTAACAACAAAGATACAGGGCGTATTCAGCTTCTAGACCGCTAATCAGTTTAGCACGACGAGGCTATTATCACCATCAAACTAGTCCAGGACATTACTTTTCCTTCCAAACCATAGTCAAAGAGCAAAAACTAGGTAATAAAAAAACACACAAATCAACACTAATAAACGATCTTAATGAGAGAGAGAGAGAGAGAGAGAGAGAGAGAGAGGGGAGAGAGAGAGAGAGAGAGAGAGAGAGAGAGAGAGAGAGAGAGAGAGAGAGAGAGAGAGAGAGAGAGAGAGAGAGAGGGAGGGAGGGAGGGAGGGAGGCAGGGAGGCAAGCAGGCAGGCAGGTAAAAGAAATCACAAGGAATGCCAGCAGGCTGTGGAAAAGGAACAAATACTAATAACAGAAACCTAATAAAAAACATGAATACATTTATGTTCAACCAGATCCTTGACAACGATGTAACCATATGTACTCGGACAGAAAGGAACTGTCAACTGATCACATCGTGGTAATGTCACAGTTGTAAACCACTGGCAAGACAGACAAAGCAAAGGTACACTCAGTCATTCATGCATCTAGGGGTATAACTTGTTGATCCAAGTCGGTTATCAAACTACACAATAAATTATCAACAACGTACAAATAAACAGCAGTAATGGTTACCATCACTGTAAACAGGATAATGCATTCAAAATCAACAATCAAAATCAACCATCGGAAAGAATTGACACTAAATGTCACAGCTCTGGAACAATCTGCTGAATTAATATGCGCATTCAGTTGACAAGTTCGTCACAAGTACTGCAGCGTTCTATTTACAGGGCTGTCACGAACCAATGCTTCACTTGATGCTGTGATGTTTCACGTGCTCGGTCCTGAAAAAACAGTCAGAACAGTACGCTGCTTCTACACACACAGCACACCCTATCCAAGACGTGAGCGGTTCAGCACACGCGTCACACCATGCATGCACAACTTGCGGTTTGGCAACTCCTTCTCGAAGCTGCCGGATGACCTCGGAGGCGTCCATGGACACGACGTGCATTGCACCATCAAACGCACATTGCACGATCTTGTCGTGATGTCGCCGACCCTCTGTTGCACTGTCTGCAGGAAAGTCATTTGTACGATTGTCACGAGGCGCTGATAAGTTCTTCCTCGCCGAATCTCGAGCAGGTGTTTCCAGAGGTAACACACTCTTTTCCCCAAGCTCGCGTGTCGTCGCTGGAGTTGCAAGCATCGCATGAAATTCAAGTGTTGTGGGGGATACGCATACGTTCTCGTCGTTGACACACCGTACCTTGGCCTGGTCCATCTTCGGAGTTGTAGGGGGAGTAAAATATTTAGGAGACTGCATGTCAGGGGACGAAACGGTGGGCAATTCAACAGTTGTTTCCACTTGTAGACCTTCATGTTGTCTCCTTTGATATGCCTGATGTCTCTTGAAGTCTCGTTCCATTTTCGACGGAGATTTCCTGATCTTGGGAACGAAGTCACGGCATCAACATACGTTGCACCCCTGGGTCGCTGATGGACTCATCCATACCAGAGTTACCGTTGTGCAGTCAGAATTTGCCTCTATATACCAGTTTTTCAAATCATGAGTTTTTGCAAGTTCTCTCACCGCACTCTGCACGATGGTAGGCAAAACCTTATCCTTCATGGCGTTCCGGTACTCGGACATTCCAGTCGTACGGCTTGTCAAACAGGAGCTCAGAACAAACACAGCCTACCTCGGTGGCGACACAATCGGCGTACGAGAGAGAGAGAGAGAGAGAGAGAGAGAGAGAGAGAGAGAGAGAGAGGCCAGAGAGGGAGAGAGAAAGGCCAGAGAGAGAGAGAGAGAGAGAGAGAGAGAGAAAGGCCAGAGAGAGAGAGAGAAAGGCCAGAGAGAGAGAGTAAGGCCAGAGAGAGAGAGAGAGAGAGAAAGGCCAGAGAGAGAGAGAGAGAGAGAGAGAAGAAATAGGAAGGAAGACAATGAAAGAAGAAAGAAAGGAGAAAAAGAAAGAAGAAATAACGTTTTCGTCTCTGACGCGAGAAAAAACGAATTCGGTTGAACCAAACACTTTGATGCCTCTATACCAAACACAAAAAGGGAAAGTAAAGGAAAGTCTGAAACAAATTTCCTTACGAAAATATTCAGTTACCGCTCTTTTTCCAATGTAAAACGGAAAAATAATTTTCTGGTGTCTGTTTCCTATTATTGCTTTAATTAGTTGCTGAACACCATTGAACTCCACTTGTCTTCTACGTAGCGGCATAGCAGTCAGTACATGTGAGAACGCGTCGTCTACTCTCGGGCGCTCGCATACCGCTTGGTGGCGCTGCTAACGAGTTCGCATGCAAAGGGAGGTAAGTGAACCATCTTACTATACACGATCTTTGGTACTGCTATATACTGTAATATAACGCTGGAACTATCAAGTGGTCTATAGCAAGGATAACAAGAATTATCATGCATGACGTCATACTATTGAAGACGCCGGCGTGTGTGTTGGGCTCTAAAATATAATAAGCTTCATCATGTTCATGGAAAACAAATTGAGGCTTCCACGGAGGAGGTTTGCACTGTCCGAGTGCTATCTGGTATCGACCTGTGTTATCCGCAGCAGAAACTAACAGTGAGTTTAGTTAACAATTTGTCTGATGAGAAAATCTACATTCTGTTCACATTAAGCAAATACTGTTTCACCCTAATGTGACAGTCTTGCCTTATGTAAACATTATGCAAGCAAATTGTACTCACCTCGGCGACGCAATGATCTTAACTCGTTGAAAGCATCAGTTAT
Source organism: Theodoxus fluviatilis (assembly GCA_034096865.1). NCBI lineage: Eukaryota > Metazoa > Mollusca > Gastropoda > Cycloneritida > Neritidae > Theodoxus > Theodoxus fluviatilis. Next base: position 5,642 of record JAWQFJ010010753.1, read on the forward strand.
AGTCCGAGTTTTATCCACACTCGCTCTTAGAATGTCATTTTTTTCGAAGATTTTGGACCAGTATCTGCCATAGTGCCCGAAGGCTTGTGCCAAATACGTGTATTCTGAAGACGTACCCTGCAAAATACGGGGAGAAATTAATCAATGCATGCACGCTAGAATGCAAAAGACATACGCACACGCATTTACGCACACAAACACACACACACACACACACACACACACACACACACACACACACACACGCACATACATACGCTGATGTAGGAGCAGGGATGGCATGGGGCATGTGCTTGCAGATAGATGTTACCAGTACAGGACTGTGGTCCTTGAATGAATGTGGCATATCGTACCAGGAACAACAAAGAGCCAGGCACAATGATTGTATGAAAACTGTGGTTAAGATGTCAGTGCTGCAAAGGGCGGTGCATCCAAATCAAGAAACTTGAATAGTGACAGAACTGTGGTAGACAGTGACAACAAGTGAGGAGAGTGTGGGCGAGAAGCTGGAGTGAGGGCAGTGATGGAATGGGGCATGTGTTTATATGTAACAGAAAGAAAACTGTGGGCAGTTCAGAGATATATCTGTTCCTGTCGTAAACAGACCAATAATAAAAGAGCTGATTAGATTGATTATCGTGATTTGTAACTTTTCACCCACCTAAACGTCTAGCCGTGCCAACAAGAATGAAAGTTGTGATGCCCATGGGATCTTCCCAGTATCCATGGTGTTTTGTGTACGTGATTATCGTGAAATAGCCCCCACTGGATAGGTTAAAAGAAACAAACACTAGAGTCGTCTTTGGCTGAGATCGTCCACCTTGGTAGTATCGCTTGCAGTCAGACACAGTTGTTCAGGAATTCCATGTTTGTGGATGCACATTCAGGATTACATATAGTGATCACACATGCTTGATGTTTTTCGCCTAATTCATGAATGAATAGGAATAATGTGTGTGTGTTTGAGTGCGTGTGTGTGTGTGTGTGTGTGTGTGTGTGTGTGTGTGTGTGTGTGTGTGTATGTGTGTGTGTGGGTGTGTGTATTTGTGTGTGTGTGTGTGTTTGCAATATTGTCTATGGAAATTCCTTTTGAGGAGGAGGATATTGTTTGGTGAAAATTGTTCTGAAGCCAGAGTGTGCAAGACTCGCGTTAAATGTTGCTGTCATGTGACGTTGTCGCACCTTCTGACTTATCAAGGTATTTGCAGAAGTATCAGGGTGAAGGAGCAAAGTGTGAGACAAAGTGTGTTTGCACTATCCCACCGTCGGCTGTAGAGCTATGAGACACGCCTACATGAGACACAGCGGTCTGTTGTCATCAGCTTGCTGTAGAGGTTCATGATAGGACAGCGTCCTTAGGCCTGTCTTTCACTGAAAAATGAATCTTGGCTACTTATTGGCGAAAATCAAATAAGAACCGGAACAATTGACCAAATATTCAGCGAATATCTCCCAAGACCCTGCACATTTTGACCGAATACTTGGTAAGTATTTGCCAAGACTTGGCAAGCACCAAACTTGGTGAATAGCCAAGACTTGACAAATATTTGCCAAGACTTGGTATATTGCTCGATCGGTAATTCCAATAGCTATTCGCGCGAGGTATTCGTGAGATCCCCTCAGAGAATAATGACGGAAAAAATGTTGTCACTTCGTTTACATTTACAGCCATTGCACACTCACAGTATGGCTAAGATGCCAATCGATGCCATAGTGTAAATTATCAATTGTTTGCGAGATCTTGGTTTGGTTTCGTCAAGTCCTAAAGAAACTACAGACTCGCCAAGACTTGGCGAAATAGTTGCCAAATTTTTGCCGAATATTTGCAAATAAGTAATTTGCCTAGACTTTGTGAATATTCGCCAAGACTTATTTGTCATTGAAGAACAGGCTTAACGGCGGAACCCAGATCCCAGCTGTTGTTTTGGAGATAATGAGACAGCCAATGTCCATTAAACCGCCCTGTAGAAAACGATGGGGAAGCGAGTTTCCACCCCTTCGCTTTTTGAACACGTGAATAGTCCACTTACCAGATTGAATAGGATGTTTATTTTTTAACACTTTATATTTTTTAAATACCTTTGATTGTAACCATGATTCGGTATTTTCATAGCAATAGTCCATATAAACTATTCACTATATTTCAATTTGCATTCAATGAGCTATGAATAAAATCCGCAGGTGCTGAACCTCCAGGTTTTGGCATTTAAAAAAAAGATCGGGTTCGAACCCACAACCTCTCGAGAAAAGAGGGGGAAAACACACACACACACACACACACACACACACACACACACACACACACACACACACACACACACACACACACACACACACACACAAACACAAAAAACAGGTCGGGTTCGAACCCACAACCTCTTGAAAAAAAGAGAGAGAAAAAAAGTTTCAGAGCAGAATTGAACCTGGTCATGCATGACCAAGAGTCCAATGCTCTACCAAATGTGCCATTAGAGAACTAGTATGACTGACTGTTTGTAAAGCATTTATAACGTTCTTTTCCGTAAACCGCCTTGGTTCGTATTTTGCACAGTAAATTGTAGAAAAATGGATGATAGTTCAAAACATTTGAGTGGTCTTGTACATTTTAGGATACACAAGGTCTATTTCTGCCAAGTTTAATATCGATTCACTCCCATTTCGCCATTCCGTCAACTGACATTTTAGGGGGGTGTTTTCGAGTTTACGACCTACAAAAACCACTTTTCTTTCAAACCTTGATTCTGAAAATTTAATGCACTCAATCGGGCGTAACTTCCAGTAAGTGTGCAAAAATTCAAGGAAATCCGTCCAGCGGTTTTTGAGATATCATTCGTTAAGTCGAGACTGACAGACAGAAATACAGATAAAATTACGTCAGGTTATTCCACGTCAAATGATCACGTCACACATTTTGCATTTCGCCATTCCGTCAATTGACATTTTAGGGGGGTTGTTTTCGAGTTTACGACCTTAAAAAATCACTTTGTTTTCAAACCTCGATTCTGAAAATTTGATACATTCAATCGGACCTAACTTCCAGTAAGTGTGGAAAATGTCAAGGAAATCCGTCTAGTAGGTTTTGAGAAATCAGCCGTTAAGTCGGGACTGACTGACACACAGACAGACAGATAAAGTATGTAGGACCTCCAGTAAACCTGAAGGGATACTAACTTTGGCAGACTATGGTATTGAGACGTTGGATTCATCTTTGCGCCACCAGTGCTGATATGTTTGTGTTGAATACAAAATTTCTGTCAAAATCTCTCTTTGACCTGAAAGTAGACTGGTGCTAGTACCTTCTACTGGAATAAGAGTAGCCATATGTGACAGTTCACTTATGTTGTTATTCACGTCAAAGCTTGATAGGGAAGCACAGCTTCAGGCTGCTGTTTGGAGTTAAAATGCCTGGCCATGCGCCTGCCGGTGCCTGTTCCTAATGAAGTCCGTCTTCTCGATATAATCAGGACAGGCAGAGGGCAGAGCGACCCAGGAGGGCAGATATGGCAGAGAGCAGCACTGGGAAGTTTCTTTGGCTAATGTAACCTGTCCCCAGTCTAATAAAGGACTGAAGCCATCCCTGATTTCTTTCACTACTCTATAAAGCGAGTGAAGGGAGGAGATATGGATTCCCTCATCGTTATACTTCTCTGCCTGTGCAGCCTACTATCAACAAGCAACCATGCCCCCGCTCCACAAAAAGTCCTACACTAGTAATGAAAAGGTCGTTTCTGCAAAAAGTGGCATTCTATACAAAACAAGCAAGCAATATTTGATTCACAAAAGAGGCATGTTTCTTACCCAAAACAGAACGTGAGTTACGTCTGATAGTGCTCATCGTAAACTATTCTGCCCTTGATCTTTGTCTAAACCATTACTGACAAAAAGGAAAAGGGGGTGGGGGAGGGGTGGGGGAGGGGTGGGGGAAGGGTGGGGGAGGGGTGGGGGAGGGGTGGGGGAAGGGTGGGGGAGGGGTGGGGGAGGGGCGGGAAAGGGGCGGGGGGAGTGGGGGTGGGGGCAGGGAAAGTTTGGATTTGTTGTAAAATCGCCCATGAATGAGAGGAAAGCTGATGTCAAAATTTGTTCTAATTCTATTAATATTTTTGTCAATTTTTGCAACAGTTGAAATGTGGGAACGACTTCAAAATATTTCATAAAACGCAGACGAAACACGCCATTCACTTACGTCATAAATAATAGCCAGCTTAGACCAGCCATAATGTTGCCAGAGAAGTTGCACTGCCACGGCAAAATATTCGTCATTATGCATCCCCATGCGAGTGAGCACGGGGAAGTCCCGCTTGTTGGCGAGCAATATGGAGCGGGCGACGGGTGAGATAACAGGTATATTCCAACCAGCGGCCAAGTTTACCAGCTCAGACGTCGCCATACTGCAACCTTCGAAAAATGATGTGAGGTTTCACAAGTAACATAATTCAAACTAATTTCAAAAGAATTGTTGTCAAATGGACGCTGCTTACATTGCAGATGCCTGGGGTAAGGTTGGTCGTATTGTGGTGGTTGTAGTGGTGGTATTGGGATGGTTGTGGTGGTGGTATTTGTGTTTGCTGTGGTGGCTGAGTTAGTTGAGGTGGTGATAGTGGTAACTGCAGTGGTGGTGGTGGTAGTACTGTGTTACTGGGGGTATCGGTGGTGATCGTTGTTCTTTTGGTGGTGGTGGTGATATTAAGGGTAGTGATTGTGGTGATGCTGGTGATAGGGGTGGTGATGGTGGTGTCATGGTGTCATGGTTGTAACGGTGGTGGTAGTGGAATGGTGGTGGTGGTTGTGATGGGGGTGGTAGTAGGGTGGTGGTGGTGGTGGTGGTTGTGATGGGGGTGGTAGTGGTGTAATGGTGGTGGTTGTAGTAGTGCTGGTGGTGGTGGTTGTAGTAGTGCTGGTTGTGGTGATTTTAGTAGTACTGGTGATGGTGGTTGTAGTGGTATTGGTGGTGGTGGTTGTAGTCGTACTAGTGGTATTGTTGTAGTAGTGCTGGTGGGGGTTGCAATATTGCTGGTGGGGGTTGTAGTATTGCTGGTGGTGGTGGTGGTGGTGGTGGTTGTAGTAGCACTCACGGTAGCGATACTAGTTGTGGTGGTGGTTGTAGTAGTGCAGGTGCTGGTGGTTGTAGTGGTGCTGGTAGTGGTGGTGATGTAGTAGTACTGGTGGTAGTGGTTCTTGTGGTGCTAGTTGTGGTGCTGGTTGTAGTAGTGCTGGTGGTGGTGGTTGTAGTAGTGCTGGTGGTGGTGGTGGTTGTAGTAGTGCTGGTGGTGGTGGTGGTTGTAGTAGTGCTTGTGGTGGTGATGGTTGTAGTAGTGCAGGAGGAGGTGGTGGTGGTTGTAGTAGTGCTGGTGGTGGTGGTCATATTAGAGCTGGTGGTGGTGATTGCAGTAGTGCAGCTGCTGGTAGTAGTGCTGGTGGTGGTGGTGTTGTAATAGTACTGGTGGTAGTGGTGGTTGTGGTGCTAGCTGTGGTAGTAATAGTTGTAGGCGTGGTTGTAGCAGTACTGGTGGTAGTGGTGGTTGCGGTGCTAGTTGTGACGGTGATTGTAGTAGTGTTTCTGCTGCTGGTGGTTGTAATAGTGGTGGTGGTGGTGGTTGTAGTAGTGCTGCTGGTGGTGGTGGTTGTATTTGTGCTGGTGTTGGTTTTTGTATTTGTGCTGGTGGTGGTGGTGGTTGTTGTGTTTGTGCTGGTGGTGGTGGTGGTTGTTGTGTTTGTGCTGGTGGTGGTGGTGGTTGTTGTGTTTGTGCTGGTGGTGGTGGTTGTTGTTGTGTTTGTGCTGGTGGTTGTGGTGGTTGTTGTGTTTGTGCTGGTGGTGGTGGTGGTTGTTGTATTTGTGCTGGTGGTTGTGGTGGTTGTTGTGTTTATGCAGTTGGTGGTGCTTGTGGTAGTTGTGATTGTGGTGGTGGTAGTGGTGGTTTTTGTATTTGTGCTGGTGGTGGTGGTGGTTGTCTTTGTACTGGTTGTGGTGGTTGTCTTTGTACTGGTTGTGGTGGTTTTGTTTGTGCTGGTGGTGGTTGTATTTGTGCTGGTGGTGGTGGTGGTTGTTGTGTTTGTGCTGGTGGTTGTTGTATTTGTGCTGGTGGTGGTGGTGGTTGTTGTGTTTGTGCTGGTGGTGGTGGTGGTGGTTGTTGTGTTTGTGCTGGTGGTTGTTGTATTTGTGCTGGTAGTGGTGGTGGTTGTTGTATTTGTGCTGGTGGTGGTGGTGGTGGTTGTTGTGTTTGTGCTGGTGGTTGTTGTATTTGTGCTGGTAGTGGTGGTGGTTGTTGTGTGTGTGCTGGTGGTTGTGGTGGTTGTCTTTGTACTGGTTGTGGTGGTTGTCTTTGTACTGGTTGTGGTGGTTTTGTTTGTGCTGGTGGTGGTTGTATTTGTGCTGGTGGTGGTGGTGGTTGTTGTGTTTATGCTGGTGGTTGTTGCGTTTGTGCTGGTGGTGGTGGTTGTATTTGTGCAGTTGGTGGTGGTGGTTGTGTTTGTGCTGGTGGTAGTTGTGTTTGTGCTGGTGGTGGTGGTGGTTGTATTTGTGGAGTTGGTGGTGGTTGTGTTTGTGCTGGTGGTAGTTGTGATTGTGTTTGTGGTGGTGGCGGTTGTATTTGTGCAGTTGGTGGTGGTGGTTGTAATTGTGCTGGTGGTGGTGGTAGTTGTATTTGTGCTGGTGTTGGTGGTGGTTGTGATTGTGTTTACGGTGGTGGTAGTTGTATTTGTGCAGTTGGTGGTGGTGGTTGTAATTGTGCTGGTGGTGGTGGTGGTTGTATTTGTGCAGTTGGTGGTGGTGGTGGTTGTATTTGTGCAGTTGGTGGTGGTGGTTGTGATTGTGCAGTTGGTGGTGGTGGTGGTTGTATTTGTGCAGTTGGTGGTGGTGGTGGTTGTATTTGTGCAGTTGGTGGTGGTGGTGGTTGTATTTGTGCAGTTGGTGGTGGTGGTTGTATTTGTGCAGTTGGTGGTGGTGGTGGTTGTATTTGTGCAGTTGGTGGTGGTTGTATTTGTGCAGTTGGTGGTGGTGGTGGTGGTTGTATTTGTGCAGTTGGTGGTGGCGGTTGTATTTGTGCAGTTGGTGGTGGTGGTGGTTGTATTTGTGCAGTTGGTGGTGGTGGTGGTTGTACCTTTGCTGGTGGTGGTGGTGGTTGTATTTGTGCAGTTGGTGGTGGTGGTTGTATTTGTGCAGTTGGTGGTGGTGGTTGCGGTTGTGCTGGTGTTAGTTGTGTTTGTGCTGCTGGTGGTGGTGGTGGTTGTATTTGTGCAGTTGGTGGTGGTGGTTTTATTTGTGCTGGTTGTGGTAGTTGTGTTTGTACTGATCGTGATAGTTATATTTGTGCTGGTGGTGGTGGTGGTTGTATTTGTGCTGGTGCTGGTGGTGGTTGTAGTAGTGCTGGTGGTTGTGGTCATGGTTGTATTTGTGCTTGTGGTGGTGGTGGGTGCTGCTGGTGGTGGTGGTTGTATTAATGCTGCTGGTGGTGGTTGTAATAGTACTGGTGGTAGTGGTGGTTGTAATAGTACTGGTGGTGGTGGTGGTTGTAGTAGTGCTGGTGGTTGTGGTCATGGTTGTATTTGTGCTTGTGGTGGTGGTGGGTGCTGCTGGTGGTGGTGGTTGTATTAATGCTGCTGGTGGTGGTTGTAATAGTACTGGTGGTAGTGGTGGTTGTAATAGTACTGGTGGTAGTGGTGGTTGTAATAGTGCTGGTGGTAGTGGTGGTTGTATTAGTGCTGCTGGTGGTGGTGGTTGTAATAGTACTGGTGGTAGTGGTGGTTGTATTAGTGCTGCTGGTGGTGGTGGTTGTAATAGTACTGGTGGTGGTGGTGGTTTTATTAGTGCTGCTGCTGCTGCTGGTTGTGTTTGTGCTGCTGCTGGTGGTGGTTGTTTTAGTGCTGCTGGTGGTGGTTGTTGTAATAATAGTTTTGGTGGTGGTGGTTCTATTAGTGATGGTGGTAGTGGTGGTTGTTTTAGTGCTGCTTGTGGTGGTGGTTGTATTAGCACTGGTGATGGTCGTGGTTGTATTATCACTGGTGGTGGATGTGGTTGTGCTGCTGCTGGTGGTGGTTGTAGTTGTGCTTCTGGTGGTTGTATTAGTGCCAGTGGTAGTGGTGGTTGTATTAGTGTTGCTGATGGTGGTGGTAGTAGTTTTGCTGAAATGATCGTTGTCCCCAACATTCGGGGACAGAGTACTCGGAGTACTCTGTCCCCGGGGACAGAGTACTCGGTCTTTGAAATCTCGGCATTTGAACGAGAATGAGACTGCCAACAACCGGCAGTTTACCTATCAAAATGGCGGTCGACGTTCGAATGGGACAAGATTTGTTGAACTATTTGAATACAGTGCCGGCCTACAGGGAGGCATGCATGGTCCATAAAGGACGCATAAAGGACACGCATGTTACAGTGCTGGTAGGGGAGAATGGGTTTCTCTCGGACAATTTTACTCTAATTGCCGATCGGCCGTCGCGATATATCACATGGTCATCGGTATGTCACGTGACTGTAAGGACGATATTTCAAAGACCGAGTACTATGTCCCCGTGGACAGAGTACTCCGAGTACTCTGTCCGCTCAAACAGAGTACTCCGAGTACTCTGTCCCCGAATGTTGGGGACAACGACCATTTCAGCAGTAGTTTTGCTGTTGGTTGCGGTAGTTATAATAGTACTGGTGTTGGTGGAAGTGATGGTGGTGGTGGTGCTTGTAGTAGTGGTAGTTGTTGTGGTAGTGTTGGTTTTGGTGGTGGTTTTTGTAGTCGTGCTGGTGGTGGTAGTTGTAGTAGTAGATCTGCTGGTGGTCGTTGTTGTAGTAGTGCTGATGGTGGTGGTGGTTGTATTAGCACTGGTGGATGTTGTTGTAGTTGTGCTGGTGTTTGCGGTAGTTCCAATAGTGCTGATCATGGTTGTAGTATTGCTTGTGGTGGTGGTTATAGTAATGCTTGTGGTAGTAATACTGGTGGTGGTGGTGCTGCTGATGGTGGTGGTTAAAGTAGTGCTGGTCGTTGTGGTGCTGTTGGTGCTGGTGATTTTAGTATAGTTGGTGGTTATTGTTGTAGAGCTGGTGGTGGTTGTAATAGTACTGGTGGTGGTGGTGGTTGTCGTAGGGCTGGTGGTGATTGTATGCATGAATGGAGTTTAAGGGCTTATCAGCCTTGTAGGCTATGTAAGGCCACAACGTTGATACATACAATCAATTGTAATCCGCACATTAAAATGCCTCACGATATTGAAACCTAGTGCGATGCACGTAATAATTACATGAAAACAAGGAGATAAGTTTGAGTTCCACTGCCTATCAGCCCGCATGTGTTATGTACAAATTCCAATGACGAGAATTCACAAGAACCGCAGAGTGAAATTTACATCGCGATGTCTCTAGTCAATTATTAGGCGCAAATCGCTTTAGAGATGATTGGATGGATGGATGGATTCCAAAGTTTCATCAGCCATGAGGGCCATACAGGATACAGCATAGTTCACGAGTTTAAAATGTGTAATTAGAAGACTACCTCAGAAGAGGTTAATGGAGAAATATCGAAAAACAATGAAGACATAATGACTCAAAGGCGAAATTAAAACTCAGAAGCTACACACACACAAAAGTATTTACAGCTAGAGGATCTTTATAAATGTCAGATAGGCTACTCGACCCACCCCGTAGGTTAGCAAGTCGGGGACAGTCCATCAGAATGTGTCACATGGTGAGCCTGCGCTGGCAGGTACAGCACTCCGGTGGAGGCTCCGACCACAGCAATTAGTAGTGGATTAGAACAAAATGGCCGATCAGACAACGGCAGAGCACAACTTCGTCTTTTCTTGTGAGCGATGAGCAGGAGAGTCGCTCACCCCACACAGAAAGTATTTCATGAAGTTTGGTATGTGCCCAGCCGTCCCAGTCGGCCTGATACAAATCAAAGACAATATCTAAAGGGACCGCCAGCTACGCCGAATTGTGAGAGAGGTAATGATTTGCGGGAACATTACTTCCGGTGAGCCACTATTTTGCAATAGCTGCGCTGTTCGCTCTCCGATGTAAGCTAACTTATAATATTAGTTTGTCAGTCTGAAACATACTTCTTAATGACAAGTACATCACCTCCACTTTAGCAATAAAACTAACGGCAATACTGAAAATTCATTTGCATATTCCCGCACTGGTCTGGCAAATGTAGGCCTAAACAAATTGATCGACTATGAATTCTTGCTTCATTACGCTGAAAGTGTCTTTGATTACAAAAGTAATACACTACTATATTTCAGACTTCGAATTAATTAAATACAAATACACATAAAAGACACTTTTATGTGAAAACACGAGTATTACTAGTCCACTCAAAGACAATATCTAAAGGGACTGCCAGCTACGCCAAATTACGAGAGAGGTACTGATTCGCGGGGACATCACTTCCGGTGAGCCACTATTTTACAATAGTTGCGTTGTTCGCTCTCCGATGAAAGCAAACTAACTTATAACATTATTTTGTCAGTCTGAAGAATACTTCTTGATGACAAGTACAACACCTATACTTTTGCAATAAACTAACGGCAAAACTGACAAATCACGCGTACATTCCCGCAGTGGTCTGGCAAAAGTAGGCTAAACAAATTGATCGACAATGAATTCTTGCTTAATTACGCTCAAAGTGACTTGGATGAGAAATTAATACACTACTTTCTTTCAATCTTCGAAATCATTAAATGTAGATACACATGAAAGACACTATTACGTGAAAAAAGAATTATTCCTAGTCCACTACATTCTAGTAAACTAGAGATTTCGCCTACCGGCAAAAGTATCTCTAGCCCAGTTGACATCACGTCATGGAAGGTTTTCGTCCAATTTATGCAAATGGAGGTCACACTTGGGTTTACAGAATGAGTCCACTGTAGCTTTCATTGTACAGGAAGTTATGTTCCCACGAACGTCAAAACGACACAGAGAGGCCAAATGACAAATCGCATCAAAACTGCAACAGCTGGCCATCCCGTTAGATAGAGTCTTTGGTCCACTCAAAGACACTATCGGGGTGTATATAGTTATGCTGCTAGTAGTGGTTGTCTTAGCGCTGGTCCCGATTTTTTTAATAGTGTGGGTGGTTGTGGTAGTATAGTCCTGAGGCCCAGCAGCTCTATCAGCCCTAGAAAAAGGAAGTGTCAGCTACAAGTTTAGACCAAAATGTTTTGACATATTTTGAAAGAAGACACCTAGTACATGACATTTTGAGATACTATAACTTTGGGTAGAATGTAAATAATGAGATTTTTCTGTTTGTGAAACTCGTTTTTCACGCAAACAGGTAAAAAGGTTTTAAAAAATAAATTGTGTTTTAACTTGTTTTTTCCCCGACTAATGTAAGTAAGCATGTTCAAATATTACAATAATTCATGTATTGGAGTATGTTAGTGATTTTAGGTTTAGTAAGCAATTAAATAAGAATAAAAAACTTGTTTTACTCAAATCATTTAAGTTGCCTCCTTTGATGATAGTCAACATACGTAGCAATGTGCACACACCACCACCTATTCCTTCTGCACATCTCTTGGCTGCCTAATCTCCACACAAACACAATGTTGTTGAAATAATTCAGTCTGAATAAATTGAATTAATGTCTCCTTCAAAATACATATCAGTGTCAGAACCACTACTGTCAGTAGTGTCACTTGTGTTGTCCATGTCTTCCTCCACCAACGCTGACTGTTTGTTCACACACCCAACACAGTTGTGTGCATCGCAGAGAGTTGCGGTGGTAGCTGCTAGTAAAATATAGTTTGCTGTTTAAACTATCCATTTCTCTATTTACTTGTGTCACAAGCAGGTATAAGAATATTAATCTTCAGGTTTTTGATCGTTTTCTGTCTAGGGGTAAACTGTACCTACCTACTTGGAACCTTCCATTCCCATTCAAACAATGATGAAATACGTCTGTAAATGAGAGAAGGGAATACAGAGATCAAAATTCAAAGGTCTTTAATCATGGATAAGTCAAATATTTACGAGTGAAATTGCTGATACAATAATCAACGAATCAAATCTAAACGTGGTAAGCAAAATAAATCATTCCCCAAAAATATAATTAAACTAAGCGGTCTGCCAAACCAATATTTGATACTTAACTGAGCTTCGAAGTTTTCAGCCAATCAGAGGCGAGGGTGCTCGCGCAGGCACGAGAGCGGAGCACAACTGGAGAGAGGGGGAGAGGGGGTTTTGGATATCCATTTAGGAATTCACTTTCACAAACCGATGAAAATGAAATGCCCTGCATGGGAGCAGGCAGGCGACATTCTTTTCCAAGTAGCGGAAACCTGTGTCCTGAGACTTGGACTTGGGCTGGTTGTGGTGAAAAGCTCAGGGGATGACCGTAGATGAAGACTCATAGCTCGGTCCTCCGTGTAGATCATTAGCAGACGATACTGCTCTGTTTGTCGTGACAGGCGGCAGGCTGGCCATGAGCATATGGGGGAGGTCGGCGCAATGACGGAGTCAATCGTCGCTTTACAGCAGAGCTCATCTCGAAAGTTGGAGAAATTCTGAAATCATTTTCCCAAGGCAAAGTGATGGTGGCGCAATCTCTGCAGGGGGGAAAAACTTTCAGAGGAGAAACTTGTAATACTTGAGGCTGAGGCTTTTTTTCCATGCAAGAGCGAGTGCAGAATTCCATTCAGCACACTAGCGATACAGAGTCACACGTGGAAAACGACCGGGCATTGCTCTGCAGCCAAAAACTCATTGTCTTTCACAGTTCGCACGGCAGGCGATCACTCGAACAGGGCACCCTACCATCGTGGTCTGTTCCTGTGAAAAACTAGAACGGGCACCCCGTATCTCTGCACAACACGGGTTTAAATATGACAGCCAAAATCTCCTAGCTGTCCTCGTCCAATCACATCACTAGAGGTGGTCTTGAGTCTCGTTTTCCTCCAACTGACCAATCACTTGTCCGTCTAACCAGTCATTTCGCATTGATCAGTTAAATCGAGCCACCTCATTTGTCCACCTTCTGAAAAGTCCACTGGGGATTGGTTAATAGTTAAACGCAAACCGAGATGTGCTCGATCTCAGCTTAAACGTTCTACTAAGTCCATCTGACTGTAAGAAGGAAAACAAGGTTCACTATCCAGTTTCCCTTCTAAGTTTCCACACACATAACACACTTCCTGCAAATAATATTGGTTTGGCAGAAATATCTAAGCTACACAATGGTTTGGCAGACCATACCCATCCCACTGCATAACATAACAACAACCAACGTCAAAGGGGAGATATGCATTTCATAACATGCCTACCTCCCTATATGAGAAAAAGTTTTATGGCATGAAGTTTTTCACAATAGGTTCATCATTAATGAATGAAACATAAATACAAGTGGAGACATTTCACTGTCTCCCTAGGGAATCACAAACAGGTTACGAAGGCTCCATACCTGCAACAAGCCTAAACTCAAAAGGGGTTAATGTGAAAGATTCCTACCCATAATCTCTACAAACGCCAACATCACAGACAGGATGTCATCGAGTCACTCTTGAGTGCCAATCACGCAAAATGCCACTGGAACACTCCAGAGGAGATAAACCAAACCCAACACGTCTAAATAACACTAGACAACACGAGTGAAATCCAAACTTCCAAACATGATAATCTTCCTCAAACAAGATATGTTACAACCCGACATCCTCTCCAGCAACAAGGAGGTCCCAGGTTATGTAGTCTGTTTCACTACTAGGTCAGTCGGTACAGAGACAGGCAGTGAGGACTACACAAGCCTCTTCAACCATACCTGACATTTCCGTCAACCCGACCACCTCCCAGTGGTGATGCCTCCCTCTTACTGGTCTCGGTCACCCTCGTCTTTTCCTCCTAGAGAGAAAACTAATTGACAAACTAAATGTGCTTTTTCCACCTCTGGGGAAATGGCAATACCTGTGAAGGCTCAACAGCAAGGAACCATCCATTAGATCTCAAAACTAAGACCCACTACGCTTCTCCATATAGAGACAAACAACGGACTGAGCTCCATGCTCCTTAAAACATCCTCTAGATTTAGCATGGCTAAAAGATCCCGTGTTCATACGGTTACATGTTCGAACTAGACATAGAGGGTCGTGATCCTGGCGAAGGAGAAACCTCATACAACTATCATCCATGGCCAGAAACCACAGCTCGCGACTCCTCTCTCGTCTAAGGCGGTCCTCCCAAATCAAGACCGTGAACCATAACATCTCTCCACCATGGAGGGATAATCAAACTACCTAAGCATATGGCCACACAGGGCCACACAGAACCAACCCAAAAGCAACGGTACTCGGCAGGCCACTCCGACGTGAACCTACATGCCTGCAACACTGCGAGCAAGATGTCAGACAACATAGATACCATTATCGGAACAGACTCAACTCAAGAATTTTTTTAACACTTTGAATTAAATTCACTTGTGAGGTTATTATCATCCCTACCTGTTATTCCTAATTATTCGCCTTTTAACAAAACGCGTAGGGAGACATGGTGGGCCAATTCATTATCCCCGAACCCACAGGGGTAGAAGACTAAAAAATGAAAGAAACCTATTCTGGGTCTCCAATCAAAATAGCAACACATGAACTTCCGTCGTTAATGCAAAAACTGAGACAATAGGTTCCCTCCAATTTCTCTGACACTTTCTAACAACTCATTCCAATCTAGATAGGGCATCCGCCACAACATTGGCTTTGCCTGCTACGTGGGCCACTACACGTGCCTATCCAACTCCCGCAGACTATCAAAGCCTGTTCATATTCAATCAATCAACCCACAACACACTTTCTACACGTCCACGAAATACACTCTCTCCTCGCGATGGGCGCTGGGATACTAACACACGTCAACAGCCTGATAAGAACATCAACGCTGTATCAACACACACACATCAACTCTTTCACTCACTCCCATTCATCCATGTCTCAGAGTTCACTCTTCTTCCTCTTCCTCCAGTTGTACCACCTTCTCTTTCTCTGTCTCATTTTTCCAGGATTCGTGACAGCACATGTGATTGCGCTCATCATTTCCTCTCTCAAGTCATCCAGAAGAGAACACCTACCCACGCGACTCTCTCTGAATTTCTTCCTCACTCTCAACCCAAGCGGTCCACTTTGCTCTTCCAAGGGAGACGACTCCACAGTCTCCAATTCAGTCACACAGTGCTCTAGCAACGACACTGCCAGACTGCAGCAAACCACTTTCATCAGGCTGCTTTGCAAACACACATCTCCTTCAGTCTGCATCTCTCCTTCTCTCAGCCTTTCCACTCCAGTCTTCCCACACGACTCGGGCTCAAAATCTATCTCTTTCTCCTCCTCTGCCTGTTCACACAGAGCACGTGAATCAGGTTCACGCTTCTGCTCTTCCATTAGAGATAACCTCTCTCCCACTGTCTCTGGACTCAACATCGGTGAATCTGCCTCACCACCATCTCTCTCTCGATCATTAGAATGATCGTCACCTAGCACGGGTGACAAAAACGAGTCTCCTAACTCCACATCAGTCTCATCACAAGACTGTAACCTCTTCCTCTTCTGGGTGGAACAAATTGACACCCTACTAGGGAGAATCTCGTCATCCCTACCTTCTTCCAACTCACTCTCCTCACTCAGGACTCCAAGCACTACTGGCTCACAAGGGAGAACTCCATCATTCCCCTTCTCAAACTGACTCTCCTCAGTCAGGACTCCGAGCACTACAGGCTCACAGGAGAGAACATCATTCTCCTTCTCAAACTGACTCTTCTCACTCTGAGGAACTCCGAGCTCTACTAGCTCATAGGAGAGAACATCCACCATCTCATTGAATGCACGTGCAGCCTCTTCCAAACTGACCATTTCCTTCCGACCCACCAAATCCTTTCCCAACATCACATCTGCGCTTGAGGGAGACATCTGCCCCCACACGCCAACTACCACGTGACCACAATACTCATTCGTGTTCAGCCTCACCTCATGCAGGGGAACAGAAAAACCGTCACCTTCATCGTACGACCACCTAATTATAGTTCCAAAGAGTGACAACAGAACTCTCTTCCCAGTATCCGACTCTCTCCAGTCTGCAAGAACTCCAGACCGCACCAACGTAAGCTCCGAGCATGTACTACGGTGCACAGAGACAGGCACCTCCTTCCTCCCCACACACAGCTTTCCTTGAGTCTCATAGGGATGGGAACATTTCGCAACACTTCCCTTCACCGGTAGGGCTGGCTGGCTCAATATACCAGACTCACCCTTCTCCACCCTTGCTCCATCCACCATCTGGCACACTGGTCTACTCTCCTGTGGCACCACACACAGCTTTCTCACCGAGGCTACACACCGTCAGATATCACGGGTCACTCTCATTCAGCAATCTCACATCATATGTCCGATCTTTCCGCACTTGAAGCATTCAATCTTCCTAGGTGGCTGGCTTGTGCTCCTTCGCTCTTCTCTCCTTCCTCCATTGCCTTTGACCGCATCAGCTGTCTTCTCACTCTTCCCTGATCTAGGACTTCTCCCCTCATCCCGGCTTTTCCGATGCCCACTACTTGCATGGAGCAGATGATAATCATCAGCCATCGAAGCTGCCTGATCAACCTCCTCCACCTTTCTCTCTCCCAAGTAGACTCGCACCTCTTCCGTCATAGAGTCTCTAAATTGTTCCATAACAATCACTTGCTTCAAACGGTCTAGATCCTCAACCGCACCAACAGCCACACACCATCGGTCAAACGTGCTGTGCAATCGATAGGCAAAGTCCCTATGTGTCTCTCTTTCCTCTTTCTTGCACTTCCTGAACTTCTGACGATAAGCTTCAGGTGTCAAAGCATACTTCTCCAAGATTGCTCTTTTCAATGCTTCATAGTAACGCTCATTCCTGGGCAACGTTGTATACACCTCCTGAGCTTTTCCCACTACAACACTACCCACAATGACAGGCCAATGGGCCCTCTGCCATCTCAAACTTTCCGCCTGCCTCTCAAATGTAGCAAAGAATCCTTCCACATTCTTTTCAGAGAATACCGGAATTCCTGTGTACCTTCTCAGATCAATCTCACCCTCTCTCTCTCTCCTAACCCTGTCTTTCTCCTTCTGTTCAATTTCCACTTGTTGTCCTCTCTCAGCAGCCTGTATTTTCTCCCTCTCCAACTCCCTGTCTCTGTCTGCCTTTCTCTCCGCTGCCTCTATTTTTTTATTTCCACCTCTCTATTTCTCTCTACTTCCAACTTCCTCTTTCTCTCATCTGCCTCTATTTCCAATTTCTTCAACTCCCTATCTTTCTCCTTCTCTGCAATGTCTCATCTGAGCATTTCCCATTCGTGCTGCCTCTTCTTCTCCTCTCTCTCCTCTTTCTCTCTCTCCCTCTCTTTCTACAATCTAATCAATTCTGCTTAATCTCTATTTCTCTCTCCTTGCACCTTCGCTAATTCAAGTTCCAATTTCTCTCTCTGTTGCTCAGGCATAAGCACTTTTGTCTTACTCTCAGTCTTCCTTT
Organism: Theodoxus fluviatilis; assembly: GCA_034096865.1. Lineage (NCBI taxonomy): Eukaryota > Metazoa > Mollusca > Gastropoda > Cycloneritida > Neritidae > Theodoxus > Theodoxus fluviatilis. The sequence goes on from JAWQFJ010010753.1 coordinate 23,100, forward strand.
CTTCCACGAAACTAATCAGAGCCTCCTGCATGACAATTTTCTAAGCCCCTTTACTGACATCCAAGCCATATTTCTCAATGGTTAACTCCAAGTTCTGTTTATCTAATGACAAGAACTCCAACACTGTCGGCCACTCTCCTCCTTCAGCCATGTTGAAAAGTTACTAATTCCACAATCACTAAAGAGAAAATTGGGCAAGACTCCAAACACTAAATAGCTGCGCAATTTCTAGTGGGCTCAATAATGTCTAATGGAGTGACACTACGTGGCAGATCACGAGAGCAAAGGTCAATCAAACAATTAAGGGGCAGGCCGTGTCATAACAGCCACTCCCTCCCAATGCATAGTAAATCATGTGAGCAAAGGTGAATCAGCAATGCAGGTCATGTCACAACAATCACTTAAGGCACAATCAATGCAGGTCAAACCTCTAACTGATAAATATATAGATTCAGAATTTTATCTATTTACATTCAAAAGATCCCAAGACGAAGGCCCCCATGTGTCACAAGCAGGTATAAGAATATTAATCTTCAGGTTTTGGATCGTTTTCTGTCTAGGGGTAAACTGTACCTACCTACTTGGAACCTTCCATTCCCATTCAAACAATGATGAAATACGTCTGTAAATGAGAGAAGGGAATACAGAGATCAAAATTCAAAGGTCTTTAATCATGGATAAGTCAAATTTTTACGAGTGAAATTGCTGATACAATAATCAATGAATCAAATCCAAACGTGGTAAGCAAAATAAATCATTCCTCAAAAATATAATTAAACTAAGTGGTTTGCCAAACCAATATTTGATACTTAACTGAGCTTCGAAGTTTTCAGCCAATCAGAGGCGAGGGTGCTCGCGCAGGCACGAGAGCGGAGCACAACTGGCGAGAGGGGGAGAGGGGGTTTTGGATATCCATTTAGGAATTCACTTTCACAAACCGATGAAAATGAAATGCCCTGCATGGGAGCAGGCAGGCGACATTCTTTTCCAAGTAGCGGAAACCGCTGTCCTGAGACTTGGTCTTGGGCTGGTTGTGGTGAAAAGCTCAGGGGATGACCGTAGATGAAGACTCATAGCTCGGTCCTCCGTGTAGATCATTAGCAGACAATACTGCTCTGTTTGTCGTGACAGGCGGCAGGCTGGCCATGAGCATATGGGGGAGGTCGGCGCAATGACGGAGTCAATCGTCGCTTTACAGCAGAGCTCATCTCGAAAGTTGGAGAAATTCTGAAGTCATTTTCCCAGGGCAGAGTGACGGTGGCGCATTCTCTGGAGAGAGGAAAACTTTCAGAGGAGAAACTTGTAATACTTGAGGCTGAGGCTTTTTTTCCATGCAAGAGCGAGTGCAGAATTCCATTCAGCACACTAGCGATACAGAGTCACAAGTGGAAAACGACCGGGCATTGCTCTGCAGCCAAAAACTCATTGTCTTTCACAGTTCGCATGCCAGGCGATCACATGAACAGGGCACCCTACCATCGTGGTCTGTTCCTGTGAAAAATGTATGTATGTATTTTCATTTTTACTGTGCTATTATCACGATAAACATGCTAATGGCGCGACAAGACGAAAAAAAAAAGTTTTGAGGCCAGTTTTAAATGCGGCCAAGGATGGACTAACCCTCAGACCCTCAGGAAGTTGGTTCCAGAGTCTCGATCCAACAACGCTGAAGGAGCGGTCACCGAAGCTCCGTAACCTTGTTTGTGGGACAATCAATAGTCTTCTTTTTGAGGAATGGAGATTCCTTGTGGGGTTGTGAGGTCTAAGGAGTTCTCCGAGGTAGGTTGGGGCTTCACCAGTTCCACACTTAAACACGATGGAGAGGGTCTTAAATTCCACCCGTTGGTGAACTGGAAGCCAATGAAGGTCACTGAGAACAGGGGTTATGCGAGCCCACCTCGGCAGTCGCTTCACAACCCTAGCTGCAGAATTCTGAAGACACTGAAGTTTCTGCAAATGAATGTTGGTTGCAGCAGTCAGCAGACTGTTGCAGTAATCAAGATGGGACGGCACAAGAGTCACCACCAGGGCTGCTGCAGTCTTTTCAGTCAGACAATCCCTGATACTCCAAATGCGGTGTAGGTGCATGTAGCCTGAGGAGATGATTTTACGAATTTGGGGGTCTGGTGACAAGTTTTGATCTAACATGACCCCCATATATTTCGCACTTGTGGCAAATGCTATGTTAATATGTGTTTCTCTGATCAATTGCCTGCTTTTCTCCCTACCAATTAAAATCACTTCAGTCTTGTCTTCATTGAGTTTGAGGTGATTGGCCGACATCCATTCCTTAATGTTACTAAAAACTAGAACGGGCAACCCGTATCTCTGCACAACATGGGTTTAAATATGACAGCCAAAATCTCCTAGCTGTCCTCGTCCAATCACATCACTAGAGGTGGTCTTGAGTCTCGTTTTCCTCCAACTGACCAATCACTTGTCCGTCTAATCGGTCATTTCCCATTGATCAGTTAAATCGAGCCACCTCATTTGTCCGCCTTATGAAAAGTCCACTGGGGATTGGTTAATGGTTAAACACAAACCGAGATGTGCTCGAGCTCAGCTTAAACGTTCTACTAAGTCCATCTCACTGTAAGAAAGAAAACAAGATTCACTACCCGGTTTCCCTTCTAAGTTTCCACACACATAACACACTTCCTGCAATTAATATTGGTTTGGCAGAAATATCTAAGCTACACAATGGTGTGGCAGACCATACCCATATCACTGCATAACATAACAACAACCAACGTCAAAGGGGAGATATGCGTTTCGTAACAGCTTGCCAAATTTCAGGTTAAACTAATGTTAAGATAATGATTAATTTTGTTTTCAAAAAGATCGTTACTAGCATCCGCTTTGGTAAGATGCCAGCTAAGATTATCACCAAATTCTGGTTAAAAAAAATAAAATACAACATTTACGCACTCATTATCTCACTAAAACTTATGCGTTTTTACCACTTTATTCATTTTTGTACCTTCAATCTGTATTCTTGGGATTGTTTGAGCCTAATATCATGTTCATTGTTTTGGGTCATATACCTCCTACCTACTCACCCAAAGTCCATGTCACTTTGCATTTTTTAGACTGTCTTTCTGCACACAATACAGACAGGAGGCAGGATATGCTCGCTCCTGGTAGTCAATTCTCGGCTGTTCTGTCTTTGTGGTCTCATTTTTTTCCTCGGTGAAACAGCTCCCGCAGCTTTGCCTTTCTCAAAGCAATGCTGCGCCTGTTCGATTCTTCGGTTGGTTGATGAAACGAACGCGTTTCACTTTCAGGCTTTGATTGTAAAGCAAGAAGTTTCTCAGCTATCACACGTGCTTCTCCGTCTAAACTACTCCACTGCTTGCTTGACCATAATGGTGGTATTCCACTTAATATCTGTGAAACTCGCTAAATCTAGAGAAGTAATCTTCACAGCAGAACCAAGTGCACTTGTCGAGCAGCCGTTGTTTAGGTTAGAAACTCATATGCAAGGGACACAACTCCAAATCTGGTACCAGCAAATATACGTTTTTCAAAGTTTTTTTTCCAACTTCTTTTAATTATGATATGTTATTTATATTCATTTGAAAGTTATCGTTTACAAAATATCAACAAAGAATATTCCCTTAACCCATCAGAACAAATATATTTTGGTCTAAACAACTATCGGAAGCTTTTGAACGATAGAGCTGCTTAGCTTCAGGACTAGTAGCCTACTAATGCATGTGGGTGTCGTTTTATTAGTACTGGTAATTTTATTTTGTAGTGCAGGTTGGTTTGGCTGAAGTAGTGCTGATCGTGGTTGTTGTATTAGAAATTGTGGTATTTGTTGTATTAGTACTGGTTGTAGTGGATGCAATATTGCTGGCAGTTGTTGTTGTTGTAGTAGTACCGGTGGTGGGGGTTGTATTTGTATTGGTGGTGTACTTTGTAGTAGTGCTGGTGATAAAGTTTTGTAGTAGTGCCGATAGTAGTGGTTGTAGTAGTGCTGGTGGTGATGATTGTGGTCTTGATGGCGATGATGGTTGTAGTAGTGCTGATGGTGGGGGTTTGAAGTAGTTCTGATGCTGATTATTATAATAGTTCTGGTGGTTGTGATTGAAGTTGTTCTGGTGATGGTGTTTATATTAGTGCCATTGGTTGTGATTGGAGTAGTGATGGTGGTGGTAGTTGTATTAGTACTAGCGGTGACAGTTGTAGTAGTTCTGATGGGGGTTGTTGTAGTAGTGTTGGTGGTTTTAGTGGCACTAATGGTGGTGATTGTAGTAGTTTTGGTGGTGGTGGTTGTAGTAGTGCTGGTGGATGTAGTAGCACTAATGGTGATGGTTGTGGTAGTACTAATGGTGGTGATTGTAGTGGTGCTGGTGTTGATTGTATATGTATTGGTGGTGTTCTTTGCAGTATTGCTGT